>MJUU01059136.1:27230-54241 GCA_002080025.1 Modiolus philippinarum | reverse complement strand
TTGTCGGGTCTTTCATTAAAGAGCGATTTTGACAACAGAGCGAAATTTCTCCCTTAAAAAACATATGCCAAGGTTATATTCAACCACCTACAGGAGTTTTAAGTGTGACAGATCAAAATATATATGTTAAATGCAACTACATATCAAAAATGAAAATAGGCATTTTTCAGTAGACCCATGGTTTATAACTGTTGATTTCCATTATTTGATTGCTATTTGCTTTGCATGACTTTCCACTGTGCTTTGCGAAGGGTACCATGTATGAGCAGTCAGGTCAACTTACCTGTCTGGAGCCCTTGGTGTTCCCAGATTGATGTTGTATTTTACACTGCTAGGTATTTGTGACGTTGTTTTAACTTCTTGGCTTAATCTGTGTTGTTTCTATATTGCTTGGTGTTTTTTATTCCCGCAAAAGGGAATCAAAGTTCGGATATACTGTCGTTGTCTCCGTACGTCAATCAATCATTTCTTGCGACTTGAACACTTCCATTTTGGGATTTAAGAATTTAATTTAGCCAAATAATTAATGGCAATCCATAACAATAAGCCATGGGAATGGATCAAAAACAGGAGACAGAAAGGGTCAAATTTCATTTTTGAAATGAAACATTCCTACTACATTCTCATTTTTCTTGTAGAATTGTGCATGTAGTCTGCATATGTGAAATACGCTTTTTTTTAATTCGATAGCGATCATAATTTCGATAAATTTCCTTAAAGTGTCTAGGACTAATAACCTTTTTAAATTTTTGCATACAATCATGAATTTTTTGCAAGTTTTGTACAAGAAATAATTGTGATCACAAAAGATTTATAAAAAAAAGTTTGCAATACTTGTAGATTTCCAGAAATTGTTTAAGAATAGTTATTTTATACATCTATAGGGTAGAACAAAACTTAACTTAGTTCTTTGCAAGTACTCAAGTTTGTATGCACTAAAGAAGCATTTGTCAATTTTCTATTTTAATGATGGTCATCAAATTTGCTTTGTTAAGATTTAGAGTATTCCTAAGCAGTATAGCTTATTTATGACAATTTCTTTTAAACCTGTTTTGCGCAAATGTGAAACTTGATTTAGTAGTAAATCACAATTGTATTGACCTAAATGGCCCATGATTCGAGAACAACCATTTGATTTTAAAGAGGAGGATTAGAAGGAAACTTTAGTCAGGACCTTTTTTCTGGATGAAATTTTTTTATGGGAGCGCTTGCGCGAGCACATTTTATTTTCAAACTTCTCCCTTATTTTATCTGAACTATTGGGATCCCGGCTATTTCTTAGTCCCCAATTTTGTCCTAAGTTTTTTCTCAATATAACAGATCCTTGACCTCCCAGTCTATACAAATCAAATAGTTTTATCCCTTGGATCCTTATATTCGATTATGAACAGTAAATCATTCGTGACTGATTCTTTATTTTTATACGTGTTCCGGACCATACGGTATTTTTCCAAAAGTACGTACATTGTCGAGGTAATCCAATGTAAATATTAATTAAATAATTTATTCTCTAATGATATGTCAAGTTTAAACCGGTTTCGACCCGTTAGATAAATTTTCTTTATTTAACGTATGTTGAATAAAGTCCCGTGCAATTTCCCGCCAAATCTTTTCGGAATACAATTCTCGGTGTTTATCATTGATCATTAGAGAAAAAGATTACACCACTTTATCCCGATTATTACCATATTTTATCCACTCTCGATAGTTAAATTTAAAAATTTTAAAATGCTCGGCAAGCCTCGCAATTAAAATTTTAAAATTTAACTGTCTCTAGTGGATAAAATCTGGTAATGAACGGGATCTTGTGGTGTAATCTATATTTATATAACTGAACAAAAGTGGAGATGCAAATTCAGGTTACATATGTTTTATATGTGATTTCAGCTCAACATAAAATGTCTTTTTTTTGTCTTCTGTTTATACTCTTTTTAATTGAAACTTTTGAAAAATGCCCCGGGAAGACAAATTCATATTTAGATTATTTAACGTTACCGAATACAGACTGATACGTGCGGAACATATGGCCTTTGGCGGATTTTTTAATTTAAACTACAATTTACTTCAAACAAACAGACAAACAGCCTCCTACAGACGTACTCTGACAACTCCTGAAAATATGAAGAGTTGATGATAAATACAAGAAAGTAGATTAAAAAGGAATCAAAACGAAACGTAGAAATCGCGAAAAGACCCAGTTTTTTCTTTTTGCAAACGATGTAAATGTAAGTTAGCAAGTCAAGACACTAGATGTATAGAAAATAAATAAATCAATGGTTTCATGTCGCTGTAATGTGACCAAGAGCGGTAATTACAGAATGTGCAAGAAGAAGAATACTAAAGTTCGGAACTATCCTTATTAATTTCACAGTATTTTTCATATCCTGATAACCGATTTGTATTAGTTTCTTTTAACACTTGTGTGAAATATATTTCATTATTTTAATGTATTCAAAAGGAATTTCTTGAGATACCTATACGGTCAGCATACCTAAATGGTCTGGCTCGATCCAGACCGAATGAGTATACGTATATGGTCTGGTCCGCAGGCGTACGGTCAAAATACGCGTATGGTCTGGAAAATACCTACCGTATTACATAGCGTCGATTTTTCATTACATTGATGTATGACGCTTTTTTTTACCCCTTGCGAGACTTTGTGTTGTTTGTTTTCAATTAAATCTCTTAAGGTCAATACACAATTCCCTTAGGATTAAATGCATCGCCACCAGAGGATCCAGCCATCAAAATAGGGGGGGGGGGGGTCTAGTTGATGTTTGCAGGGTTTTGGGATTCTTGCCTAAATTCTGTAGGAAGTACTTTTTTCCAGAGAAAAAAGTCAAAAACCTGGCACCCGCTATAAATCGTAAGGAGCCCTGTAAATGCCATGCAAAAAAAAGAAAAAATTTAAAATCGTGCGCACATAGTACTAAGTCGTCAGCACAGAATATTATATCGTGCACACGAAAAAAATAAATCATGCGCGCGAAACACTTAGTCGTGCGCACACAATATTAAATCGTGGACACGAAATACTGAGTCGTGCGCACGTAATATTATATCGCGCGCACGAAAAAATAAATCATGCGCGGGAAACACTAAGTCATTCGCACGAAATATTAAATCGTGCACACGAAATACTAAGTCGTGCGCACAAAATACTAAGTCGTGCGCACGAAATAATAAATCGTGGGCACAACATATTGTAATTCAAACTTAAATTTCGTGCTCACGAAATACTAAGTCGTACGCACGAAACATTTAATCGTGCGCACGAAATACTAAGTCGTGCGCACGAAATATTAAATTTTGCACACGAAATACTAAGTCGTGCGCACGAAGGCTAAGTCGTACGCACGAAAAACTAAGTCGTGCGCACGAAATATTAAATCGTGCGCACCAAATACTAAGTCGTGTGCACGAAATATTAAATCGTGCACACGAAATACTAAATCATGCGCACGAAATGCTATTATAAATTATAACAATATTATTATTATTAGTTCACCTGCCCAAATAGCGTGTAAGGTTTTGCCATCACTCGGCGTCCGTCTGACCGTTGACTTTTGTTCAAAGATCTTTTCCTCTGAAACTACTTGGCCGATACTAACCAAACTTGGCCTGAATCATCACCAGGGTATGCATTTTCAAGTTTGTAATTTTAATGTCGAAAACCAATTTGAAACAACATGACTGCTGTTACTAACTAAAGGCTCTCTAGAGCATGTAGCTCACCTGGTCCATGGCTGACACAGACAGTCCAAATAACCTCAATGTCAAAGGATCTTATTTTCTAGTGTAATAATAGACCTCGATTTAATAAGGCCAAATGTGTCAGAGGGGACGATCTTAAAATACTTTCCCATTAGGTCGTATATAATTTTTATGATTATACCTCATCCAAAATGGCCGCCAGCGGGGAACTTAGTTTAAGATAGGGACCCTATAGGAAATGCAAACCAATTGGATCCAAACTTGGTCACAAAACTCAACTTCAAAGTTTTTAATGTTTATGTTCGTACTTCATCCAAGATGGCCACCTGCGGGGAAAATAGTTTTACATAGGACCCTGAGGGATTAAAAGATCATTCAAAGATATTCTTCTTTGAAACCAATTAAACAGTTTTGATTAAATTTTAGCATTAAAGTTCTTTGGTGGTCCCCTTCAAAGTTTATAGATTTTTATGTTCCTAGCTGGTCCCCCATTCGGAACATAGTTTAACAACGGACGCTATGGGAAATGCATGTACATTCAAAGATCTTCTCCTCTGGAACCACTTTTTTTTTCAAATTTGATGATAAAAGTCCAAGGGTGATCCCTCTTAAAGGTGGTTATTTTTTTTGTTAATACGTAGCGGGTAACATAGTTTAACATAGGACCCCATGGTTAATGTTTTGAAAGATCTTCTCCTTTGGAAAAACTTGAACAATGTTAACCGCATTTGATCACAAGATCCTTGGCCGGTCCCCTATGTAATTGCAATGTTCCTAAATCATCTAAGGTGACCAACAATGTTTGGATATCTTCTCAGAAACTGTAACATCAGAGTATGAATAATAATGGATGGTCTTCGGTGACAATGAATTAAACCGGCCACCAGGTGAGCAATACAGGCTCATTTGAACTCGTCTTGAACTTGCTATGATGTATGAGTAATGCTCATTGTTGAAGGCCTCGCGGTGACTTCAAGATGAAGAACAACAATGAAAGCGGTGTTGCATTGCTTGGTTTTACCATGTATTTGTAGAGATTTTGTCTCATTTGTATTTACTCCATATCCCTTCATTGTTAATCATGTGAGCCTCTATTTATATTGCATTTTTATTATATTTAATTACATCCAATCCTTAATTCTTTTTAAAGGAACGTTTGCTAAAAGAATGTTGGAGGATTCCATAGCTAACTTCATCTTGCGATTACCATCAAAAAGTGAACATCATTTAGAAAACAAAAATGGGAATATAACCAAATTGTTCTTTTCACTCATTCTTTCTCAGCAGTTTACTGTATAGCTAGTTCCGGTTATATAAATTTACCTATGTATAGTCGGAGAGAGCTGTTAGTAAGTGCCTCTTAGCCCCTGCGACTAATAACGTATCTGAATGCATACAACTGAACTGCATTTTTATTAGCTGATAACCAGTTGCAGAGGGTCTGTGGTATATGATGCCCGTACTTCTGTGACCAAGGGAAACAAACAAACTTGCATAAAAACTACGCTACTTTTTGAACTTCTGTTTGTTTAGATAGTGGCATTTTGTTTTCCTATAAGTTACTGGTAAAGATAAAATATACACAGTCTCTAAAACCTGCAAATCGCATTGGTATGCAATTCTGTGAACTAAAACGACACTACTTAAATGTGTAACCAATGGGCCGGGTGAGAGCCTCTAGTTAGTAACAGCAGCCACGCTATTTTGTTTGCGACAGAAAAAAATACAAACTTGAAAGTGCATACCCTGGTGATGATTCAGGCCAAGTTTGGTTAGTATTGGCCCAGTAGTTCAGAGGAAAAGAATAAAAGTCAACGGACAGACGGACGTCGAGTGATGCCAAAACCTTACACGGCCTTTTCGCAGGTGAACTTTTAATAATGATATTGTTATAGCATTTCGTTCGCACGATTTATTATTTCTTGTGCATGATTTAGTATTTCATGCGCACGACTTAGTATATCGTGCGCACGATTTATTATTTCGTGTGCACGATTTAGTATTTCGTGCGCACGACTTAGTATTTCATGCGCACGAAATAAAGTTTGCATTACAATATTTCCTACCGACGATTTATTATTTCGTGCGCACGATTTATGATTTCGTGTGCATGATTTAGTATTTCGTGCGCACGACTTAGTATTTCGTGTGCATGACAAAGTATTTCGTGTGCACGACTTAGTATTTCTTGCGCACGATTTATTATTTCGTGGGCATGATCTTGTATTTCGTGCGCACGATTTAGTATTTGGTGCGCACGAATTAGTATTTCGTGTGCATGATATAATACTTCGTGCACACGACTTAGTATTTCGTGCGTACAATTTGATATTTCATGCGCACGATTTAGTATTTCGTGCGCATTATTTATTATTTTTTTGCATGGCACTTACAGGGCTCCGTAGAATCGTCCAATATCTGCTGGCGGTTTTTAATTTATAATTAAGCAAAAACACTTGGTCATCACCTATTAAACGCATTCATACAAAGTTTCAATAAATTCATTCATCGGTTCTCTAGAGGATCTTTGTATACATTTTCAATGGAGTTCCATGCTAAACTAAGTTTCCAACTGGCAGCAATAATTTTGAACACCAAATTAACAGCACTTTTTTAGTATATTATAATAACCACTACCACGTTTGTTTTATGGATACAAAAGCACCAAAGATGATTTGGGGATGACCATTTGATTTTCGAAAAAGGGGGAGGGGGGACTTAGGCGAGTTTGCCAAGAAGAATTATTATTTTCATGAAAATCTCAAAAAATAGCTTTTATTTTTTTTTAAACCCTAAGTAGCTTCATTTGGTACTATTCAATTTTTTTGGTATTTGTTCTCTTATTTCACTTATGCAGCAGTCATGAGATTCTGTATTTCAACATCTAACATTTTAAAATTTCTCTTCCAATCTCAATTTCCATGGCAACACATACTATTTATTCGAAAAGACTCATCATAAGTGAGCTACACTTGCTACTTCAACATTGTTGTAATGCATTATCAATTACAAGTTCTTTTAAAACTGCCGACAATATGTGCCGAAAATGTACTACACATATTGTCCCCGGCGACAATATGTGTAGGCGACAATATGTTCAGGCGACAATATGTGCAGGGGCGACCATATGTGCCGTAACAAGGTCCATAAAATGCATTGGTGGTAGTTTTTAGAATGACATAACAACTACCGCGATATGATATACTATTACAAATTGAAGATAATAAACACTCCAATACAACAAGAACAACAAGTGTGGATCATATTGCTAGGCAATACCAAGTCCACTACCGGTAGAACAAGGCTTGATTACACTAGCAAAAATAGTTAAATATGTTTTCTAAGTCCAAGGCCAATAACTCCGTAAAAAATCAGTGGATCAAAACCAAACTTAAACTTGATCTGGAACTTATTAAGGTAAACTAAAATACAAAATATCAGATCAATACTACAATAGTTTCGAAAATCAAAGTGCTGACAGCACTGCTGGAAGTGTTGCTGTCATAGGAATAAATGAGCTTGGGACCAATCATAAAACTATATAAATTCCCTTTTGTATGTGTTGTGGCATTAATTAGCATGATTAGGAAGAGTCTGTTATTATACGATGACCAATAATTCATTTTGGTTGTTCAGATAAAAAATGTAACTCAGTTTTTCATTCAAAACCACTCATGTGAAGAAAAATAAGTCGTGTTATTTTTTTTTTTTTTTTAGAAAATATGCCATGTTAATCTGACATAAAGCTTCCAAGTGCACATATTGCTCCTTGTGAATCTGGGTGCTTATTATCTGTAGAAATATTTTCCCCATTGATAGTCATTTGGGATAGGACCCACAGTCTTCATGCAATTTTGTAAGGAGCTTATTCAAAGACCATTTTTACTAAATTTGGTTCTAACTACATCTTTTTTGTATTGTATATGTAGTGTTTGTGCGTTTTGTGGGCATGTAGTGTCTTTGGTCTTCTGTCTTCTTATGTTCTTGCTTTTGCCTAGTCTCTGGACTTTGATTTATGTAATCTTGTGCTTTGTTCCTTTGGTATTCTACTGCCGTTGTCAAACAGTCGTTCACAAGTAATGAATTTAGAATGTATTTTCCCACAGGTTTTAATGTTTAACTCGTAATTCCCGCTGGCAGCCATCTTGGGTAGGATACTGACCTGCAGGACACAATTTTTATACAGACAATCAAAAGGACCATTATGGCCACATTCGGTTTCACAGTTAAAATGCCGCCCAATATCAAACTAAAATGTAGGTTCACTGCTGATGGTACTACTGGATAGGACATAGCTAGGCCTGAAGGATACAGTTTTAACTAGATCCATCAAAGGACTGTCAATGTTTGGTTCCAACAAGGTCAATTAATATCACACATTTTTTTAACACAATCTGATAGACAATTTTAAACAGACCCATTTTGATCAAGTTTATTCCAGATTGCCTCAAGTTTATTCCAAATTGCCTCAAGTTTCTTTGAAAAGGTTTCCAACAAGAAAATTGCTCCCTTTTCTCCAATTAACGTTGGTGCAACTGCATATATCGGACACACTATAGAGACATATCCGGGACAAGAAACACACAAGAAAGACATGGATGTAACGTTGCTCGACAATTAGCAAAGAATTCCGCTTAAACCGGTGCTAGGGACCGTCTTGAACTTACTATGAGGTATGAGCAAAGCTCATTGTTGAAGGCCTCATGGTGACTTCAAGATGAAGAACAACAATAAAAGCGTTGTTCCTTTGCTTGTTTTTTACCATGTATTTGTAGAGACTTTGTCTCATGTGCATTTACTCCATATCCTTTTATACACCACACAAGGAAACAGTTAACATTCAACCAGAAAATGTTAGAACAACAAGTCAAGTTTGAAATTTGATAGAGAGTGGGCTTTATAAGTATTCAATAGATAAACAAAGTTCAATAAAACAAAAAGTAAAAAATGAAAATATCCCGATATTATTTCAGACAATTTGCGAGATATTTCGTTAAATTTGGGTATTTCAGGGTAAACATAAAAATCTTACAGCCATTATCAATAAATATTAACGGAGAATTATACAAGAGAGGTACATTGTAGTTGATGGTTGCAAGTCCTTGTTAATGTTGAGTGATTGCTAAATAAACAACACTAATGACTGCCCGAATAGACCCTAATGAATTAGTCAAATCAATTCGTTACCTGTCACAGAACCACCTGGGTTGATTGACATAAAATCAACAAGCATACACGTACGGGCAAAACGACACTTGCGCCACAACAAAAAGGAAATCATTTACATGCTCTCGTAATCAAATAATCATTAAAAAAAGATACTGATAATCAGGTAATCAAGAAACCCATGATGGGTCTCAAAAAGGGTAGACGATGAAAAGGGCACTGGCATCACGAAAAAAGGACAGGCGTTGCGGCAGATGTTTTATTTCTACCGAAAACACTGAATTAAGTCTACACAAAAAACATTTTTAGGATGGCTCGTTCTCGTAGACAGGTACGTATCTTGCCGAACCGAATGAAGGTTATCCTCCTCTTTTGGCTCAAAATGGATGTCAAATGCCATGTCAACTAATCACATAAACGACTTCTACATCTGAAAATCAGTATATTAATACTGCGTATACTCATATTACGCAAAAATGATGGTACGACTTTTCGTATGCAGATAAACATCATCTTGGATAACTAAATATTTATTTCACGTGACTATGGTGGTCATGTGATAGATATAATTCATACGCCAAGCACATGTTCGTTAATTTTCCATTACCTGAGATCGCATTGAAGTCGTGTTAAAGATTTCGATTAAAACGTCAATATTGAATCATCTTTTGTATTGAAAAGTTCGTCTTCTTGTATAATTCACAGCTACAATTTCTGCATTTAATTCACAATGTATCCACACGCTTAGAGTGCTAATCACGTGATATAGTGGTCATGTGATAGATAAAATTGGACAATGTTTCATTCGCCAAGCACGTGTTCGTTAATTTCCTTACCCAATTTTTGTGTGTTTTTTTTTGTTTGTTTTCTGAGATTTCTTCTTGTGAAGAAATTGATTTAAAATATCAAATAAACCCTCGATACCCAATGCTTATAAATATTTTGCACCACAACGGTCAGATTATTGTGAAGGCATTGAGACTTTTTTCAACCGCTTCACAACCTACTAATTATGCATCCGATTTGATTTCGTAGTACTGTTCATTGAATCTTATCATGACAAGGGAAGCTGTTGCATAATGCAACACTTCCAAAAAGTATGGAAAACTGACATTTTACTGAAATTTTCTAAGTCCAAGGACCATAACTCCGTCAAAAATCAGTGGACCAGTTGATCTCTAACTCATTAAGGTAGACTCATATACAAAATATCAGACCGATATCTGCAACGGTTTAGAAAAAATGTGTGGAAAACTGACATTTCACTAATGTTTTCTAAGTCCAAGGTCCATAACTCCGTCATAAATCAGTGGAACAGAACCAAACTTAAACTTGATCTGGCACTCATTAAGGTAGACTCACATACAAAATATCAGACCAATACCTGCAACGTTGTAGAAAANTTTTTTTTAGCCAGGATTTTACATAAAAACCCCACCATGCCAGCGGACTAGGGCTTAGCAGAGGTTATTATAACATGCAGAATATCAAAAATGGCTATTGAAGATAATGTATAACAGGAAGAATGTACACAAAGAAAAACAAAACACACTACTATCAGTCACTCTTTCACACTCTCTTGAGTACCTTTATGTTTGTAATGGTTGCATACTGTAGAAGAAAAGACATGTTCGTGTATAATATGGAATTAACAAATATAAAACAGACCCTCTTGTTCACAGTTTAGGAAAATGTTTTTTTTTTTTTTGTTTTGTATTTTTTTGTTTTTTGTTTTTTTTGTTTTTTGTTTTTTTTTGTTTTTGTTTTTTTGTTTTTTTTTTTAAATTGACATTAAACATGTTTATGTATTGTGAAAAAATTACCCGAAAATTGTACTAGAGGACATTCAAAAACAAAACGCTCAATTGTTTCTTCTTGAGATTTACAAAAAGAACAGAGCTTAGTATCTGTAATCTTAATTTGGTTGGAGTAATTTGTGTAAGAACTTGAACTGAAAGTTTGCAAAGATATGTATTCTGACAACACCTTTTCAGTAGAATGAAATAGTTTGACCAGTGATCTATTTCACGTCCAAGTATTTCTCCCCATTTTTGAAATTTATCAACTGGCAAGTTGACTACATTTTCTAAAAGACTTTTATAAACAACTTTAATTTTTTTATTTGATACAATTTTCCTATAAAAATCATCTTCAATAACAATGTTATCAAAATTTACAATTGTGCAGTTTTCCTCAATACAATCTTTGAATACTTTTAGAATTTGGAATGATATTTTAAAAAGTTCCCTAAAACAGTATTTGACTTTTCTTATATTTGATCATAAGAGTAGAAATCTTTTGTCTCTCTATCAAATATATCTGCCAAGTACTGAATATTATAATTTTTCCAATTCATATAATATCTATATTCTTCTATTGGTACAAAATTGAAAATATCGAGTGATATTAACTCATCAAAATTGTTACCAATAGAAGGCCTAGCATAAAACACTTCTCCAAAATGGATTTGACAATTTGTTTGATATTTCTTTGCGTTTTTCTTTTTGAAGTCTAAAAGCACGTTCTTTTCCATAATTTTTTAAATAATAAAATAAGATTCTTTGCCAATCACCACTTTGATTATCAATAACTCTTTTTACCCAAGTTACTTTTAAGTACAGATTAAAAGATTCAATGTGGATCGTTCTTAAACCTCCCTGCCAGATATCTCCAATAATTACGTATTATCCTATATGATATACCATTCCAGATAAATTTTTAAAATATATATTTCCTGTAAATTAAGGATGTATTCTCCTGAGGTTTCAGTCTCGTTCAAATCTCGTTTATGAATAATTCTTAAAACTTGCCTTTTGAGTGACATTTTTTTATTGCTTTATATTATATAATGACACTCTTGAATTGTGCCAAAAAATTATACACGTACGACCAGCAGTTTTGAAGAAATGGAAAATTCTAATTTTTGACCAAATTTGACCATTGATCTCCGTCAGAATTTAGCAGATTTTGGGGTAGGGGTAATAAAATAAAATTTTGAAGAAAAGTCCTCCTCATATTCATATGATTTTTTTTCTAAGTTCTTCAAGATATAAATGTCTGACTATGTAAACAAAAAATGGTGAGTTTTGACTGTGTAGTTGATGGGAATTTTGAAAAATCTAGATTTTTAGCTCACCTGGCCAAAGGCCATGTGAGCTTTTGCCATCACACGGCGTCCGTCGTCCGTCCGTCCGTCCGTTAACTTTTATTCAAAAATCTTCTCCTCTGAAACTACTGGGCCAATACTTATCAAACTTGGCTTGAATCATCACCAGGGTATGCACTTTCAAGTTTGTGATTTTCATGTCCGTAGACCGAACAACATGGCCGCTGTTGCTAAAAATAGAACATAGGGGTAAATTGCTGTTTTCGGCAAATAACTTCAAAACCGTTGCAGATATCAAAAATCTGACATGGGGTAGAATTGTTCAGAATGACGAGATCTATCTGCCCTGCAATTTTGAAGAAAATCGCAATCGAAAATCGGTTATAGCCCTTTTTCCGTAAAATTTTCAAAATTTAGGCACTTTTTATTTTTTATTTCAAAAAACTGTACCAGATAGAGGTGATGTGTAAATTTGAAAAATGTTCAGCATATCAAGATCTACATACTCTGAAATTTTGAAGAAAATCCAACTGCCTGTGTTATAGTTATTGACTTTTTTCACCAAAAAAAAATTAATGCCATATGGTTATGGGTTATTTCCCTTTGAATTCTGCTTTCAAATCTTCTTTGGTTTACTTTTCTCTTTTAAATTTTAGAGAAATTCCCTCCTATCACTTTATAAGAAATAATTATTTGTTACATAATTAAGAGCAAAAAAGTGTTTTTGTACAAATTTTAACATTTTTTTGCAAAAATACTTTCATAAACTATACTTATTTCACAATTTATTAATAATTGTATATAGCTGTATATTGTTTCATTTAGTTAAGATTATGTGCCCACAATGCGAACATCCTTGTCAGTTAATTTTGAAGTTGCATCTAAGCTTCAATGCCTGTATAACTTCACGGCTTACCTGCATGGCTATGCCATGGTGATTTTCAAAATGGCCGCCATAAAAGGCGGGAAAATTCAACATTGTCCGATTTCAATGAAATTTGGTTTCCAAATAGGTTTTGATGTTGCATCTTCAAAACTGATGTTAAAAATTGTTCGTTGACCGCCATTTTCAAAATGGCCGCCAAAAAAGGCGGGAAAATTCAACATAGTCCAATTTCAATGAAATTTGGTTTCCTTATAGATATTGATATTGCGACTTCAAAACCTGTGTTGAAAATTGTTCGTTGACCGCCATTTTAAAATGGCCGCCAAAAAAAGGCGGGAAAATTCAACATTGTCCGATTTCAATAAAATTGGGTTACTAAATAGGTATTGATGTTACGACTTCAAAACTGATGTTAAGAATTGTTCGTTGACCGCCATTTTCAAAATGGCCGCTAAAAAAGGCGGGAAAATTCAATATTATCTGATTTCAATGAAATTTGGTTTCTAAATAGGTATTGATGTCGCAACTTTAAAACTAATGTTAAAAATTATTTGTTGACTGCCATTTTCAAAATGGCCACCAAAACAGGCGAGAAATTTTAACATTGTCCTATTTCAATGATTTTTTTTTCTCTAAATAGATATTGAAGTTGCGACATCAAAACTGATGTTGAAAATTGTTGGATGGCCGCCATTTACAAAATGACGTCTCGATTTCAAAATTGGTGTCAAAAGTGGTCCTTAGCAAGAACGTTTTATGTAAAAAAAAGCCCAACATAGAAATGTAGTAAAACATGATCAGACTTTAAATACTGTTCTAGATATTGGTGGTGTTCGAGGTACTTAAGTTTGAGACTGAAGATCAACTGTATAACTTTCAATGTTACCATGATTGTGGCATCTGAAAGCCAGGTGAGCGATACAGGCTTCTGAGAGCCTCTAGTTACAGATTTTGCAAAGTCTTGAATTTGA
The DNA here is from genome assembly GCA_002080025.1 of Modiolus philippinarum. NCBI lineage: Eukaryota > Metazoa > Mollusca > Bivalvia > Mytilida > Modiolidae > Modiolus > Modiolus philippinarum. Next base: position 40,398 of record MJUU01059136.1, on the reverse strand, counting down.
CAAAAAAAAGCAACATTTTCTTACAAAACTTTCTTATATTATCACGGACCTATGCTTTTAATTAGTAATATTTCTTCAGACTCATAAGATCTAACAATCTGCAAACTTTGACAGAAAACTTGATGCTGGAAATTTATGTTTTAACCAAAAAATGGCCCCCAAATAGGCAAACATTGATGAAATTTGCACAAAATCGTCAAAAATAGGGGTTTTCAAATGACTATAGCACAAAAAAAATGCACACGGACATATGGTTTTCTTTTCAAAAATGATTTTTTTCGTGGCCTTGGCTTTTTAAAAATGTAGGTTTCGGGAAAAACCTGATACAGGAAAAATTTGACCCCTCAGGAGAATACATCCTTAAGCTGTGAAACATTTGGTAAAGCTGTAAATAAATGAACTAACTTTGGTAACGCCAAACTTTCAATTGCAGCAATGTCAATTTACGATGCTGCCAACTTTTCAAAATTGAAGACAATTCTTTGATTTTTTACTAAAGTTAATATCAAGTATACTGCTTAAATCTAGAGAAAAATCTACACCCGATAATTTATAATTAGAAGATGTCCGATTAAGTTTATGTTCTGGGCAAAGAATAAAGTCTGAATACTTCATATTTCCTATCCATATAGCTTTAGTTTTGGAAGTGTTCATCTTAAAACCAGATATTTTATAGAAAGATTCAAAACAACTTAAAGACTCTTTTAATGGCAATTCACTTCCATCTAGAACCAGAAACGTATCATCAGCATATTGACTCACCAATGATTCAGTTTCATTAATAAAAACTCCATGTATATTTTTATTTGCCTTTAATTTAATAGATAGAAGTTCAACGCCAATACTAAATAAGTAGGGTGATAACGGATCACCTTTTCTACAACCTCGTTCTAAATTTAAAAAAAATCAGAAATATGTCCATTATTAACAACACTACTAGTTGCTTTACTATAAAGAATATTGAACCGCTTACAGAATGAAGAACCCAAATTGCAACTCTGAAGAGCTTTGTTTAAAAATTCTCACTCTGCACTATCAAACGCTTTTTCGAAATCTACAAGTAGTAGTAACCCAAATTTATCATGTTCTTCTAAATAATGCATCAAATCATACAGTAACCTAGTATTTTCTGCCTTAAGGTAGCACAACAGTCTTTTGAAGGAAAATTTCAGTCCCTGTCTTTGAATGCACGTAACTTTGTTACCAGTAAAAATACAATATCAAATGAGGTATCAAATGAAAGGAAAATGATTAAATTGTCTGTTAATGCTTATTTCAAAAGTATTCCATATAAGCATAAATGTCAATATTTCCATATTTGGCAAAATATTAGGTTTTAAGGGTTATATTTTTAAAATGAAAATAACTCTTACACATTTACAGGTAGCTGAATTCTGTTTTCTTTACCTGAAAGAACCTGTCAATTGCTGCAAAACCGTGTCTCAGATTTTTGAAATAAGGCCTAGTTAAAAATTGAATTAATTTTAAAATTTGAAAAATAAAAAATTCACGGAGCAAGAATTTAAATTTCATTTATTTTCAAACAAGATCCCATATCAAAAATCTGAGACATCTTTTTGTTGCATTTTGGCGGTTCTATCAGATAAAGTAAACAAAATTCAGTTACCTGCAAAGATGTAAAATTATTTATACTTTAAAAATTTAACACGGAAATCCCAGTTTTTTGCCAAATATGGAAATTTAAATACTGATACTTAAAAGGAATAATATTGAAATGAGCATTACAAGTTAGTTCAATCTTTTACCTTTTATTTGATACCTGATTTGTCATTGTATCTTTACTAATAACAAAGTTATAGGCATTCAAAGATGGGTACCCACAATTTCCTTCATAAGACTGTTGTGCTACCTTAAACCTGTCTTTCAAAAAACTTTTCTGAGTATCACTAATGATGAAATCCAATACTAATTTAACTCTGTTAGCGATTACAGAAGAAGCAATTTTCATATCTGTATTTAAAAGACTAATACGTCGCCAATTACTTATAAAACGTCTGTCCTTATTGTCTTTAGGAATACAAATTTTTATACCTTGATATTGAAATTCGGAAAAACTGCCTATGTCAAAACCAAAATAAAGAGATCTGAAAACAAACTGACCAATATTCTTCTAGCAAAAACATAAGTGCTCCTGAACATTCCTTATAGGTCAAGTTACCCTCACAAAATTCTTTCTGTTCCACTGTAAGTTTAACATTATGATTAAAAAATGACATATCATCACAATCAAAAATTCTCTTTGAATATAAAGTTTTATAAAATTTTTTTTGTTCAAGCAGTATTTCTGATTGGTCTGATATGTGATATCCGTCATCTTTAACTATGCGGTGATTGATTTATGAATATTTTTTTCTCTAATTTACAAAAGTATTCCGTGCTTTTCTCTCCATTTTCATGCCACTTTGCACGGGAACGGATTAATAGACCTTCTATCATTTGTTCTCTCTTTTTCTCTAATTCAATTTTTTTCTCATTTAATTTGTTTTGTATCAATTCATTAGGAGCAGATTCCATACTATTTTCTAAATTTTGCATTTCCTGTTCTAACTCAGCAGTTTTTAACTTTTCTTCTTTGGATTTTTTTTATACTGTGCGTTATTGAAATGCTTCGAATTTTCATCTTCAAAATTTCTAAAAATAATTCATCATTACAAGATAATTCAATATGCAATAAATCACTGATATCATCAGACGAAAAATATTCAAACATAGTATCAGTTATACATTGTTTCACTAGAGAAACATATTCCTGGTCTCTCAGTAATTAGGGGTTAAACTTCCAATAACCTTTACCACGTTTAGCAAGACAGGCTGAAAAAGAGAAAATTACAGCAGGGTGATCTGTTTTATAACCGGGTATAATTTCAAAAATTTTCATAAGAGAATATAAATCATCAGTAACTAAATAATAATCAAGGCGGCTTTGCCTGATAGGAAACTTTGACGCCATGTAAATTTCTTTTCATTGGGAAAACATGTTCGCCAAGGGTCAAGCAGTTGAAAAACATCAATGATCTCTTCAAAATTTTTCCTAGAATTTGGATTTCTATTACTATAAATATTAAATGTATCCAACTGACAATCTTGGAATGCATTCCAATCACCACATAACAGGATACTTGTATTTGAGAAAGAAATAACATTTGTCAATGGAAGAATAATGGTTGGTCCGTATCATATCCATATAAACAAACAAATGCGAGTCCATGTTCTAAGAGAGTCAAATCTATTATATACCTACCATCTCGATGAATTTCTAAATCATGACCCGTTTTAAACATTTTAAGAACCCCGGCACTTTTTTTTACTGTAATGACTAAATACGCATTTATTCCCCCATTCATCTTCCCATTGCTTTTCAACATCACAAGTACGATGTGTTTCTTGAAAACAAACTATTGAAGTGCATTTATTCTTTGCCCAGTTAAAAACATCTGCTCGCTTCTTTGAGTTTGAAAACAGAACCCTAACATGCATAGACAAAACTGTTATAATGTTATCCATAACCACATGAATTCAAACACAAGAACATATATAAACACACAAATTAGTTTAAAACTAAACATACAAAATATTTTCAGTATTGCAACTTTATCATAAAAATATACACTTGCAGATAACAAATACCAAAGTTACTGTTAATTTATTTTCTGCATATGCGCATTTCGACAACCTATGTCTCTTCAGGGCAGATAAAATCTAAACGATTGGAAGACCATAAAATCAAATATATTAAAAAACATTTACACTTGTATTCACACTTGCAAAGATGACACATAAAATAATTAGAGAAACACATTCTACTTATTCTACTACAGAATGGCATTGATATTTGCATAAGAATATCATACATAATTGACTGTTTAAACATAATAAACCGAATGAGAAAAGGAGGTTGTCTGAATAAAAATAAAAAGTGAACATAAGTTACTGGTGAAGATAAAATATACACAGTCTCTTAAACCTGCAAATCGCATGGGTATGCAATTCTGTGAACTAAAACGACGCTACTTAAATGTGTAACCAACGGGCCGGGTGAGCCACAGGCTCTTGAGAGCCTCTAGCTAGTAACAGCAGCCACGCTATTTGGTTTACGACAGAAAAAAAAATATAAACTTGAAAGTGCATACCCTGGTGATGATTCAGGCCAAGTTTGGTTAGTATTGGCCCAGTAGTTCAGAGGAAAAGAATAAAAGTCAACGGACAGACGGACGCCGAGTGATGGCAAAACCTTACACGGCCTTTTCGCAGGTGAACTATTAATAATAATATTGTTATAGCATTTCGTTCGCACGATTTATTATTTTTTGCGCATGATTTAGTATATCGTGCGCACGATTTATTATTTCGTGTGTAAAACTTAGTATTTCGTGCGTACGAAATAAATTTTGAATTACAATATTTCGTACCGACGATTCATTATTTCGTGCGCACGATTTATTATTTCGTGTGCACGATTTAGTATTTCGTGCGCACGACTTAGTATTTCATGCGCACGATTTATTATTTCGTTCGAACGACTTAGTATTTCGTGCGCGTGAAATAAAGTTTGCATTACAATATTTCCTACCGACGATTTATTACTTCGAGCGCACGATTTATTATTTCGTGTGCATGATTTAGTATTTCGTGCGCACGATTTAGTATTTCGTGCGCACGACTTAGTATTTCGTGTGCACGACATAGTGTTTCGTGTGCACGACTTAGTATTTTTTGCGCACGATTTATTATTTAGTGGGCATGATTTTGTATTTCGTGCACACGATTTACTATTTGGTGCGCACGAATTAGTATTTCGTGCGCATGATATAATACTTCGTTCACACGACTTAGTATTTCGTGCGTACAATTTGATATTTCGTGCACACGATTTAGTATTTCGTCCGCATTATTTATTTATTTATTTTTTTTTTGCATGGCACTTACAGGGCTCCGTAGAATCGTCCAATATCTGCTGGCGGTTTTTTATTTATAATTAAGCAAAAATACTATCAACACTTGGTCATCACCTATTAAACGCACATTCATACAAAGTTTCAATAAATTCATTCATCGGTTCTCTAGAGGATCTTTGTATACATTTTCAAGAAAGTTCCATGCTAAAGTTTCCAACTGGTAGCAATAATTTTGAACACCAAATTAACAGCACCTTTTTCGTATATTATAATAACCACTACCACGTTTGTTTTATGGATACAAAAGCACAAAGATGATTTGGGGATGACCATTTGATTTTCGAAAAAAAAGTGGGAGGGGGGACTTAGGCGAGTTTGCCAAGAAGAATTATTATTTTCATGAAAATCTCAAACAAATTATTTATTTTCACTAAACGTCGCATCAAATTATTTATTTGCATTTGCAGCAAAAATTATTTATTTTGCATGACAAGTAGGATTAGAATATTTATTTTCATTGGTATCAAGATTACATTATTTATTTGAAAAATCGCCCAAGCCTAGCCCCACCCCGACCGAAAACCAAATGGTCGTCCCCTTATCGGGAAAAAATAAACCTGGATTTGGCATGAATAAGATTAGAGCTAAATTGATAAACGTACAACGATAAAGAGTGACAACAATTCTTAGAAATTGATGGGTATCGGCTTCAATAATCCAGAACAAACATAAAGCTAAATAAAAACGACAACATTTGTAGAAAAACAGCAAACAAGTTTGGGTAAGGAAGTAGGAGTAAAGGTAATTCGAGATAGGTTATAAATTATAAATTTTCTTCGCGTCCCCACATTCCTGTATAGTTTCACTATTTCTTTGACGTTCTTCTTACGCGAAACCTACAGAAATGGCGAGTAAAATAGCTTTAATTTTTTTTAAACCCTAAGTAGCTTCATTTGGTACTATTCAATTTTTTTGGTATTTGTTCTTGTTTCACTTATGCAGCAGTCATGATATTCTGTATTTCAACATCTAACATTTTAAAATTTCTCTTCCAATCTCAATTTCCACGGCAACACAAACTATTTATTCGAAAAGACTCATCATAAGTGAGCTACACTTGCTTCTTCAACATTGTTATAATGCATTATCAATTACCGGTTCTTTTAAAACTGGCGACAATATGTGCCGAAAATGTACTACACATATTGTCCCCGACGACAATAGGTGCAGGGCGACAATATGTGCAGGGCGACAATATGTGCAGGGGCGACCATATGTGCCATAACAAGGTCCATAAAATGCATTGGTGGTAGTTTTTAGAATGACATAACAACTTCCGCGATATGATATACTATTACAAACTGAAGATAATAAACACTCCAATACAACAAAAACAACAAGTGTGGATCATATTGCTAGGCAATACCAAGTCCACCACCGGTAGAATAAGGCTTGATTACACTAGCAAAAATAGTTAAATATCTTTTCTAAGTCCAAGGCCTATAACTCCGTCAAAAAATCAGTGGACCAGACCAAACTTAAAGTTGATCTGGAACTTATTAAGGTAAACTAAAATACAAAATATCAGATCAATACTGCAACAGTTTCGAAAAAAAGTATGGAAAACTGACATTTTACTGAAATTTTCTAAGTCCAAGGCCCATAACTACGTCAAAAATCAGTAGACCAGAACCAAACTTAAAGTTGATCTCTAACTTATTAAGGTAGACTCATATACAAAATATCAGACCGATATCTGCAACGGTTTAGAAAAAATGTGTGGAAAACTGACATTTCAGTAATGTTTTCTAAGTCCAATGTCCATAACTCAGTCATAAATCAGTGGAACAGAACCAAACTTAAACTTGATCTGGCACTCATTAAGGTAGACTCACATACAAAATATCAGACCAATACCTGCAACGTTGTAGAAAAAATGCTTTGGGGTTTTTGGGGTTTTTTTTCGCCTGGATTTTACATAAAAACCCCACCATGCCACCGGACTAGGGCTTAGCAAGGGCTATTATAACATGCAGAATATAAAAAATGGCTAATGAAGATAATGTATAACAGGAAGGATGTACACAAAGAAAAACAAAACACATTACTATCAGTCACTCTTTCACACTCTCTTGAGTACCTTTTATGTTTATAATGGTTGCACCTTGTAGAAGAAAAGACATGTTCATGTATAATAGGGAATTAACAAATATAAAACAGACCCTCTTATTCACAGCCTAGGAAAATGTGTATGGTTTTTTTTTTTTGTTTTTTTGTTTTTTGGGTTTTTTTTTGGAAATTGATAAAAACATGTTTATGTATAGGGAAAAAATTACCCAAAAATTGTATACTAGAGGACATTCAAAAACAAAACGCTCAATTGTTTCTTTTTGAGATTTACAAAAAGAACAGAGCTTAGTATCTGTAATCTTCCTTTGGTTGGAATGATTTGTGTATGAACTTGAACTGAAAGTATGCAAAGAAACGTATTCTGACAACACTTTTTCAGTAGATTGAAATAGTTTGACCAGTGATCTATTTCACGTCCAAGTATTTCTCCCCATTTTTTAAATTTATCAACTGGCAAATTGACTACATTTTCTAAAAGACTTTTATAAACAACTTTAATTTTTTTATTTGATACAATTTTCCTATAAAAATCATCTTCAATAATAATGTTATCAAAATTTACAATTGTGCAGTTTTCCTCAATACAATCTTTGAATACTTTTAGAATTTGGAATAATATTTTAAAAAGTTCCCTAAAACAGTAATTGACTTTTCTTTTATTTGATCATAAGAGTAGAAATCTTTTGTCTCTCTATCAAATATATCTGCCAAGTACTGAATATTATAATTTTTCCAATTCATATAATATCTATATTCTTCTATTGGTACAAAATTGAGAATATCGAGTGATATTAACTCATCAAAATTGTTACCAACAGAAGGCCTAGCATAGTGTAGACTCAGAAAAACACTTCTCCAAAATGAATTTGACAATTTGTTTGATATTTCTGTGTGTTTTTCTTTTTGGAGTCTAAAAGCACGTTCTTTTCCATAATTTTTTAAATAATAAAATAAGATTCTTTGCCAATCACCACTTTGATTATCAATAACTCTTTTTACCCAAGTTACTTTTAAGTACAGATTAAAAGATTCAATGTTGATCATTTTTAAACCTCCCTGCCAGATACCTCCAATAATTACGTTTTATCCTATCGGATATACCATTCCAGATAAAATTTTTTTAAAAAAGTGTATTTATTTCCTGTAGATTAAGGATGTATTCTCCTGAGGTTTCAGTCTCGTTCAAATCTCGATTATGAATAATTCTTAAAACTTGCCTTTTGAGTGACATTTTTTTATTGCTTTATATTATATAATGACCCTCTTGAATTGTGCCAAAAAATTATACACGTACGACCAGTACTTTGGAAGAAATGGAAAATTCTAATTTTTGACCAAATTTGATCAATGATCTCCGTCAGAATTTAGCTGATTTTGACGTAGAGGTAATAAAAATCAATTTTCAAGAAAAGTACTCATCATATTCATATGGTGTTTTTTCTAAGTTCTTCAATGTCTAACTATGTAAACAAAAAATGGTGAGTTTTGACTGTGTAGTTGATGGGAATTTTGAAAAATCTAGATTTTTACAGATTATGCAAAGTCTTGAATTTGACAAAAAAAAAAGCAACATTTTCTTACAAAACATTCTTATATCATCACGGACCTATGCTTTTAATTAGTAATATTTCTTCAGACTCATAAGATTAAACAATCTGCAAACTCTGACAGAAAACTTGATGCTGGAAATCTATGTTTTAACAAAAAATGGCCCCCAAATAGGCCAAAATTGATGAAATTTGCACAAAATCGTCAAAAATAGGGGTTTTCAAATGACTATAGCACCAAAAAAAAATGCACACGAACATATGGTTTTCTTTTCAAAAATGATTTTTTCATGGTCTTGGCTTTTTAAAAATGTAGGTTTCGGGAAAAACCTGATGCAGGAAAATTTTGACCCCTCAGGAGAATACATCCTTTAGTTGTGAAACATTTGATAAAGCTGTAAATAAATGAACTAACTTTGGTAACGCCAAACTTTCAATTGCAGCAATGTCAATTTACGATGCTGCCAACTTTTCAAAATTGAAGACAGTTCTTTTATTTTTTACTATAATCAAGTCTACTGCTTAAATCTAGAGAAAAATCTATACCCGATAATTTATAATTAGAAGATGTCCGATTAAGTTTATGTTCTGAGCAAAGAATAAAGTCTGAATACTTCATATTTCCTATCCATATAGCTTTAGTTTTGGAAGTGTTTATCTTAAAACCAGATATTCTATAGAAAGATTCAAAACAACTTAAAGACTCTTTTAATGACAATTCACTTCCATCTAGAACCAGAAACGTATAATCAGCATATTGACGCACCAATGATTCAGTTTCATTAATAGAAACTCCATGTTTATTTTATTTGCCATTAATTTAATAGATAGAAGTTCAACGCCAATAATAAAGAAGTAGGGCGATAACGGATCACCTTTTCTACAACCTCGTTCTAAATTAAAAAAAAAATCAGAAATATGTCCATTATTAACAACACTACTAGTTGCTTTACTATAAAAAATATTGAACCGCTTACAGAATGAAGATTCCAAATTGCAACTCTAAAGAGCTTTGTTTAAAAATTCCCACTCTGCACTATCAAACGCTTTTTCGAAATCTGCAAGTAGTAGTAACCCAGATTTATCATGTTCTTCTAAATAATGCATCAAATCATACAGTAACCTAGTATTTTCTGCCTTAAACCTGTCTTTCAAAAAACTTTTCTGAGTACCACTAATGATGAAATCCAATACTAATTTAACTCTGTTAGCGATTACAGAAGAAGCAATTTTCATATCTGTATTTAAAAGACTAATACGTCGCCAATTTCTTATAAAACGTCTGTCCTTATTGTCTTTAGGAATACAAATTATTATACCTTGATATTGAAATTCGGAAAAACTGCCTATGTCATAACCAAAATAAAGAGATCTGAAAACAAACGGACCAATATTCTTCAAGCGAAAACTTATAAAAATCTACAGTGAATCCATCGGATCAAGGACTTTTCCCATTTTTCATATGTTTAAGTGCTTCTGAACATTCCTTATAGGTCAAGTTACCCTCACAAAATTCTTTCCGTTCTACTGTAAGTTTAACATTATGATTAAAAAATGACATATCATCACAATCAAAAATTCTCTTTAAATATAAAGTTTTATAAAAAATGTTTTTGTTCAAGCAGTATTTTTGATTGTTCTGATATGTGATTTCCGTCATCTTTAACAATGCGGTGATTGTTTTATGAATATTTTTTTTCTCTAATTTACAAAAGTATTCCGTGCATTCCTTCCCATTTTCATGCCACTTTGCACGGGAACGTATTAATAGACCTTCTATCATTTGTTCTATCTTTTTCTCTAATTCAATTTTTTTTCTCATTTAATTTGTTTTGTATCAATTCATTAGGAGCAGATTCCATACTATTTTCTAAATTTTGTATTTCCTGTTCTAACTCAACAGTTTTTAACTTTTCTTCTTTGGATTTTTTTTATACTGTGCGTTATTGAAATGCTTCGAATTTTCATCTTCAAAATTTCTAAAAATAATTCATCATTACAAGATAATTCAATATGCAATAAATCACTGATATCACCAGACGAAAAATATTCAAATATAGTATCAGTTATACATTGTTTCACCAGAGAAACATATTCCTAGTCTTTCAGTAATTAGGAGTTAAACTTCCAATAACCTTTACCACGTTTAGCAAGTCAGGTTGAAAAAGAAAATTACAGCAGAGTGATCTGTTTTATAACCGGGTATGATTTTACAAATTTTCATAAGAGAATATAAATCATCAGTAACTAAATAATAATCAAGACGGCTTTGCTTGATAGGAGAGCTTTGACGCCATGTAAATTTCTTTTCATTGGGAAAACATGTTCGCCAAGGGTCAAGAAGTTGAAAAACATCAATGATCTCTTCAAAATTTTTCCTAGAATTTGGATTTCTATTACTATAAATATTAAATGTATCCAACTGACAATCTTGGAATGCATTCCAATCACCACATAACAGAATACTTGTATTTGAGAAAGAAATAACATTTGTCAATGGAAGGATAATGGTTGGTCCGTATCATATCCATATAAACAAACAAATGTAAGTCAATGTTCTAACAGAGTCAAATCTAGTGTTATATACCTACCATCTGGATGAATTTTTAAATCATGAATTACAAAATCAAGACCCTTTTTAAACATTATAAGAACCCCGGTACTTTGTTACAATGTACTGTAATGACTAAATACGCATTTATTCCCCCATTCATCTTCCCATTGCTTTTCAACATCACAAGTACTATGTGTTTCTTGAAAACAAACTATTGAAGTGCCTTTATTCTTTGCCAAGTTACAAACATCTTCTCACTTCTTTGAGTTTGAAAACAGAACCCTAACATGCATAGACAAAACTGTTATAATGTTATCCATAACCACATGAATTCAAACACAAAAACATATATAAACATACAAATTATTTTAAAACTAAACATACAATGACCTGAAGATATTAAAGGTATACTGGCCTCTCACTGATACTGCCGATGTCTACTGAAATATATGATAATTCTTTACCAAACCCTTCGGGGAGTTTTGAGTTTGATCTTTATTCCGTAGTGCGACAGTGTTTTACCAGCAGACTAGGCTTCTTGAGCTAGCCGGCAGTTTAGCGGCGAGCACTCCTCGACCCATCTTTCTAAATAACGTTTTGTCTTTTTCTTTCCTTATCAAGATTGTGGTCTTGAAGTTAGTAGTCTACCTGTATTGGGTTTTATTTGTATGTTTTATTATACTATAGGGAAACGGGATAGAATGAGAAAGGGGAGGTTTGGGTACCCATAAACCGGTTTAACCCTACCGCTAGCTCTTGCTAGTGCCGGTACCAAGTCCGGCTATCCCGAGTTCCTATCGTTGTCCATGTTTGTCTTTTGTCATTTTATTGTTTTTCTCGTGCGGTTCCCTGGTGGATTGTGGCATGTGATGTGGTTTATGGCCATTGTAGGTGTTTCCTGTTATCTTTATTATATTAATACAAAATATTTTCAGTATTGAAACTTTATCATAAAAATATACACTTGCAGAAAAACATTTACACTTGTATTCACACTTGCAAAGATGACACATAAAATAATTAGAGAAACACATTATACTTATTCTACTACAGAATGACATTGATATTTGCATAAGAATATCATACATAATTGACCTTTTACACATAATAAACCGAATGAGAAAAGGATGTTGTCTGAATAAAAATAAAAAGTGAACAAATATAACAAGAAAGAAAAAAAATTGCTAATTACCAAGAAGAAAAAATTAATGCATGTAGAGTTCAACTGAAACCATTTAGAATTAACATACATATCTATTAATGTTGCGATGTGCAATAAGGATATAATTCTTCACTCAAATATTGTATTTAAAAATCATAATGTTAACACAAAAAAATGATTTCCCCCCTTTCATACATTCAATATAAATGATTCTATTACATGTATTGTAATTGCGAAATTTAAATATTTTGGATTATTTCCCTTGTTCTGTAAAACAATGAAAACATAAATCATAAAAAAAACAATCATTATGATGAGAAAAAAAAATCATTTAAAAAAACTGATACACTCTTAAACTATCAAAAGCTATCGAATATAGTTATTTTCATTAAAATTTAGTATAACATATTTAATTATATCGTGAATCATGTAGGAGGTTTGTACATTCAATGATATAAACAAATTAGAACGTTAAAACAATAGTTATCCAGTAAATGTAACTAAATATGAAGTATATACATTGATACAAAACCTGTATCAAAATGGTGACTAACAAATTGTATGATGCGGAAAACTAATGCGGGACTGACAGACGGATCTTATTTTCACGACAACAGATTTCTTGATAGATTTTGACACTGCAAACAAAATGGAATCATCAAATTGGCTGCCAGGAGCGAAATCAGTTATTTCTTGTAATTGCAAATCTAATACATATATATGATTTTTTGTCTTAATTAATTTTTACCCGTAGCGAGGAAACAAACATGTGGTATCAAAATCGTCACTGACTAGCAGATCTAACATTTTTGCATTATTTTTTTTCGTTTTGTTTTTTGTTTTGTTTTGTTCTTTTTTT
>MJUU01059136.1:8469-26909 GCA_002080025.1 Modiolus philippinarum | reverse complement strand
AAAAAAACAAAAAAAAAAAAAAGAAAAAAAACAACAAAAAACAAAAAAGCATCAAGAAACAAAAAAAAGCGACATAAAAACAAAAATATAAGAACCGAAATCAAAAACAAAAGAACCAAAAACAAAAACGGGAGATATATAATTGCATTTACAAATTGAACCCAGGTTTAATGTCAATATCTTTATTCAGTGAATGACGAAAAGCATTTCAAAATTCATTCAAGTCATTAAAGTGCTATCATAATGTAAGGGAAAATTATCTTGTGAAAATGCGTGTAATATGAAAATAATTTGGCACAAAGTTTTACAATAAGAGGCAACAACCTACACAAATCTACTAATGTATTAGTATGTGGCGAATACATATGAATTTTCCTTTTTCGTATGAAGCAAAGTTTTTCCAAGGGCTGATACAACAGAAACAAAAACAACTAACCAAGACTTTTAATTTCAGCTTCAGATATATAGACGATGTACTTTCTCTTAATAACCCAAGATTTAAAGAATATTTACATCGCATCTACCCCAGTGAACTTGAAATTAAAGAGACAACCGACACACCCGATTCTGCTTCATACCTTGACCTTTTGTTATACATTAACGAGCATGGACGTCTGAAATCTAGATTATATGACAAACGTGATGATTTTGACTTTCCAGTTGTGACTTTTCCCTTTCTCTGCAGCAATATACCTACATCCCCAGCATATGGAGTATATATTTCACAATTAATTCGTTACTGTAGATCATGCAGTACATACAGTGACTTTGTGGAAAGAGCAAAAGCATTGTCACAAAAACTGCTGAGTCAGGGATATGTTCAGCCGTTGTTACTTTCGTCCCTTCAGAAATTCTATGGCCGTTACCACGACATCATAGATAGATATGAAATGTCAGTGTCATAAGTGAAAAATGACATTTTCAGCTAGATTCATGTCTTCTCTGATTTGACATTACCGGTTTTTACTTTACCCTGGATTGACCCGCTGACAGTGTGACGGATGCTGTATACAGAGCAGGACATGCTTACTCTTCCGGAGCACCTGATGTCACTGTTTTTGGAGAGTTCACACTGTTAGTGCTTTAGTTTTTTGTGTTGTATATGTAATGTTCGTGTGTTTTGTGGGCATGTGGTGTCTTTGGTCTTCCGTCTTCTGGTGTTTTTGCTTTTGCCTTGTCTCTGGACTTTGATGTGTGTAATCTTGTGCTTACTTCCTTCGGTAATCTACTGCCGTTGTGTCGTATACATTTAGCCTGAAACAATGTCATGATGTAGTTTGATTTATACTTTTGTCAAGAAAGTGTTCTTGGATCTTTTGTCATACGTAACAAAAACGTACTTTTGGTCATTGAGAACAAATTGCTTTTTGTGCAAATTTCAGGTAGTAAATTCTTGAGTAACAATTTTCATTTCATGAATAAAACTGAAAAAATCTAACAATGCATACCCGTTATGCTTAGTTTGGTTTAGATTTGACTTGCGCAATGCATGCTCAAAGAAATGGTCATGATTTTTCATTTCCATAACAAATGTACTAAGTTGTACAATACAGATTCCTTTTACTAAATCATATGCTACCCAATAAGTGTTAGAACTTTGTGTATCATGTTTTCGAGAATATAAATTAAGAGAAACGTGATGATTTTGACGTTCCAATTGTGAACTTTCCCTTTCTCTGCAGCAATATACCTACCTCCCCAGCATATGGAGTGTATATTTCACGATTAATTCGTTACTGTATAGCATGCAATTTATACAGTGACTTTGTGCAAAGAGCAAAAGCACTGCCACAAAACTGCTGAGTCAGGGATATGTTCAGCCGTTGTTACTTTCGTCATTTAGAAATTCTATGGCCGTCACCACGACATCATAGATAGTTATGAAATGTCAGTATCACAAATGCAAACTGACATTTTCAGCTAGATTCACGTCTTCCCAGATTTGACATTACCGGTATAAACTTACCCTGGATTGACCCACTGACAATGTGAAGGGTGCTGTATACAGAGTAGGACATGCTTACCCGTCCGAAGCACCTGGTGTTATTCTGTGTTTTTGAGAGTTCACACTGTTAGTGTTTTTGTTGTTGTTGTATATGTAGTGTTTGAGTTTTTTGTTGGCATGTACTGTCTCTAGTAATGCTCCCATACGCGTAGGTGAGTTAATAATATTTGTTAACCCAAGTGTAATCATCACTTCTTAGAGTCGGTTGTTTGAATCAGATATTAAGTTAACATTAAGATCCCCAATAATAATTATATTATATTATATTCCAACCAATCACAGCTAGCCATGTTTATAAATTACTGTGCGCATATCCTGTAATGGTTTATTGTAACTCGATGTGTGTATTAGGTGTATCTCGTTCTAAGTTTTATGTACACCATTTAAAGCCCATAAGAGAATATGTTTGCATCGTCTTCAAAATAAAACTTATGAACTTGGACTTGCACCAACATCAACATCATATCTGCGGCATTTTATGACAAATAATATTGTAATGAACTAGAAAAACCTAATTAATATATTGAACAATGCAGTATAAATGTTGCAGTAATATAATATTTCCAATTTTTTTTTTCTTTCCTTGATACATTTAAGTAGTTACAAAGAAGCGGCCATTTATACCTATAAATGTATATTTATGCCCGAATACCATCAGATAGTCACTTGTGTTTAAGCCCAGTTATGCAATGTGCACTCAGTCTCTAAATCCATGTATTGCACAATTGTACAACAGTTTGTATGATTCTCCATTAAATATTTATAGACTTATTGTACACGTCTCCAAGATATGCATGTCTCTAGTATATACAAAGGTGCATGTGTCTTGCTTTTATCTTTAGTACAATTACTCATATGAATACTTTTCCAGAATAAGTTTAATGTCTGTAATTTTCTAGTGTATCTTGGTATATGAGAGTAATGTGCATAAAGTGTCATTCTTAAGATGCATGCAACTCCATGTGCACCAGCAGCATGATAAGTTATTTCCAACAGCCCAAAATTCTATATTCAACACATATATGTAAAATCTTGATAATTAATTGACATGCCCCTACAAATACTTGAACAAGAAAATCAGCAGCCTCTTACCAATGACAATATGACAAATGAGTGAGTGGTGATTATTGTACTAGATGTAAACCTCATTATAATGTTTTCTCATGCACAAATGACTAAGATCATGATCACTAAATCTCAAAATGCCAACATAAACGATCTCATGTTCAAATCTCCATGTAAATTTGAGTTTATTGTCCCTATGTTAACCTGATTATCAGGAGTTTTCATGCACAAATGACCTTAGATCACCAAATCTCAAAATGCCAATTCAAAGATCTCATGTTCATATTCTCCATTGTAAAACTCATATGCTATGTAGAAAAAAATACTTTATCTCATCAAGCCCCCCAGTGTATATTTATATCTGTAATTATGTAATTAACTATATCTAGAGAATCTATATACTAGGGATGGCAACGAGTAACTGGTTACTCGGTTAATCGGTCGAATAGGGTGTAACCGGTTAGCAAAATCGGTATTCGAGTTCTCGGCATTGAAATTTATTTCAGTTGTATATTGTTATGTGTACAATCAGACATCGGTATTTTTATTTATTTAATTGATTGAATACATATCAACGACCAATTAAATGACATGTTGTGTACATAACAGATAATTAAATAATTACTTTAAATAATTAATTTTCAGTCATATCATAGTGTCTTCAACTGAAGTCTAATAAGCTACCTTAATTTGCGAATTATCTACCTATAGAAATTATAGAGTTTACGTGAATTAACAAAATGTTGAATTAAAATGTACTGTCATAACAGAATATACATGGCAGAATTATTAAACATGTATAATAATACAAACAATTATAATGTCCTGTGGGCTGAGCACTTTATGAGGGGGCTGGACATGTCTCTTCAAAAAATAAAGTAAACTATAATTTACATCAAGAAAATTTGTTATTCCACTAAATAACCCAATTTATACATTTTGAAAAACGAAAGAAAACTAGAGGATGACATGCCCCCGCGCAAGGTTGAATCAAATTGGGATTTTTTAGTAATATTTGTGTCTGTAAGACACATATGATGCCCCCGCTAAACACATGTTATTCTAGGTTGCACAGATCTATTATTAAATCACCAAAAAATTGAAAATTGAGCAATGTATATTTTTGAAAAAATAATGAACCAAAATCAAAATACATACCACATGCACATCTTCAATATAGGTACAAATGAACTGCAAAATTAAAGCTTCCTAGCCTCAAAACTCTGGGAGGAGTTGTTCGGACAATCTGTGTACCCTGTATTAATAATTCATCCAATAAATGACTAAGTTCAACAATGTGTACTTTTCCCAAAAAATGCATCAAAATCAAAATCCTTCCCACATGCACATTTTCAATATAGGTACAAATGATCTGCAAAATAAAAACTTCCTACCATCAAAACTGTAAGGTAGTTGCATGGACAAACTATGTACCCTCTATTACAAAATCACCCCAAAAATGACTAAGTTCAACAATGTATATTTTAAAAAAAATGCATCAAAATCAAAACCCTTCCCACATGCACATCTTCAATATAGGTACAAATGATCTGCAAAATAAAAATTTCCTACCATCAAAACTGTAGGAGGGGTTGCATGAACAAATTATGTAACCTCTAATACAAAATCACCCCAAAAATGACTAAGTTCAACAATGTATATTTTTAACAAAAATTCACCAAAATCAAAATCCTTACCACATGCACATCTTTAATATAGGTACAAAAGATCTGCAAAACAAAAACTTCCTAGCATCAAAACTGAAGGAGGAGTTGCGCGGACAAACTATGTACCCTCTATCACAAAATCACTAAAAAATGACTAAGTTCAACAATGTATATTTTTGACAAAAATTAACCAAAATGAAAAAACCAAAATAAAAATCTTTACCACATGCACATCTTCAATATAGGTACCAATGATCTGCAAAATAAATACTTTCTACCATCAAAACTGTAGGAGGAGTTGCGTGGACAAACTATGTACCCTCTATTACAAAATCACCCCAAAAATGACTAAGTTCAACAATGTATATTTTTGACAAAAATTAACCAAAATGAAAATCCTTGCCACATGCACATCTTCAATATAGGTACAAATGATCTGCAAAATAAAAACTTCCTAGCATTAAAGCTGTAGGAGGAGTTGCGCGGACAAACCATGTACCCCCTCGGACGGACGGACGACGGAAGACGGACGGACGAACGGACGGACAGACGGACTGACGGACGGACGGATGAGGGTAAAACAATATGCCCCGACTTATCGTCGCGGGGGCATAAAAATATTTATGGATTAAAATGGTAAAGCAAATTTTATATAAACCAAAAAAGTAGAATAGCACAGGAGCATTTTCCTGAGATGACGACTGGCTAGCTTAAATATTTTTCTTAGTTGCCCTATCTCTATGTACATCACGAAACAGAGAAGCGAAGTCAATTATCTGAAAAACATTCAATATTTCATTAAACACCGGTTAACCGGTTAATCGATCGAAAGGTTTTCCGAGTAACCGGTAAGAGTATATCTGTGAAATTGCCATCCCTACTTTATACATCTCATGTTCAACTCCTCCATAGTAAAGTATCGGTGACACTTGTACATACATGTATGTATGTCACATTACATGAACCTAAGTTGGTAATTATGTCTTATTAACCATTACCCCAATAATCTCTAATTGTCTTCGTGTACATTTACTATCTAATAGGTGTGTAATATGTGAACAAGAATCCAATATGCAAAATCTGGAACACTCAGTCTTTCGAAAATGAATAAGCTTTTGATTCTATACTTGTAATAATCAAACTGGTGTATACAAAGTTTTATATGCAACAAAAACAATATACAACCCTCACAATTGGCTTGAAGACTGGCTCAGCTGCTCAGAAATATTGACCGAGTTGATACATCTGACTGGCAGAAGTCCCCCGGTATGGATGCATACCACCCCAACGATAATTGGTGAAACTGGCAAGATTTGAAAAGGATGTCTATAAAGAACTGAAATATCCACCGAGTAAAAATTCACCAGTACGATGACTACTGTCACAACGATAGTTGTTGAGCTCTGCGTTGTCAATGAAACAAATTGATCAGAACTGGAATATCCACTCAGTAAAAATTTCCCAGTACACAAAAGTACTGCCACAACAAAAGTTGTTGAATTCCACGAATAATTTCTGTAAAATGCTAATATACTAAAGTCTGTCAAATAAAAAATGATTAATTTGGGGAGATTATTGAAAATAATAATGGCATATACTGAAAGTCTACTAAAATTATGATTGGAAAAAAAATAATAAATATTTTCTATTTTCTTTTTCAAAGATTATTAAAGTTAGAAATAAAAAAAAACTTGCAGTAAGCCAGCCTTTGGTATTATCATGGCAACTAACCTAGACGAAAAAATAATAAGGAGAGTGGAGGGGATGGAGGTGGCTGCTGAAACGAGCAACACTGTTGAGATTGGAATCGCCATCCACTTATTGATCACGTGTTCATGAAATCTATGGTGATGTAAGAGAATGCATTAGTTACATTACACAACTCCATAGCCATATCAGTAAATTAAGTAATAACACAAGCTGGCCTGTGTTTTTTTGTTTTTTTTTTTTTTTTTNGGGGGGGGGGGGGGGTATAAAGGCTATTACATTCTGTTATAAACCTTACTTAAATTATTAAGTTTATATTTATACCAGAATACCATCAGATAATCACTTATGTTTAAGTCCAGTTTTCAATGTGCACTCAATCTCTAAATCCATGCATTGCACAATTGTACAACAGTTTGTATGATTCGCCATTAAATATTTGCTGACTCATTGTACACGTCTCCAAGTAGTATATACAAAAGTGTATGTGTCTTGCTTATATCTTTAGTACAATTACTCATATGTATACTTTTACAGAATAAGGTTAATGTCTGTGATTTTCTTTTGTATCTTGGTATATGAGAGTAATGTGCATAAAGTGTCATTCTTAAGATGCATGCAACTCCATGTGCACCAGCAGCATGATAGGTTATTTCCAACAAAAAATGATTAATTTGGGGAGATTATTGAAAATAATAATGGCCAAAACTCAGAAGCGGATGTAAAAGAGCAGCTGAGAGTCCACAAATAATAAAATTCACCTAAATTCTTATTAGTTGCCATGACAAAATACTTACAGTAGGTGATGAAAGTTATTTTTATCCCATAGGATTCTATGTTAAAATATGTTCTGTGCTGGCCGTCTTGTTTTATTTCAGATCAAAACAAAATAAGCAATCTTACATGTAGTTTGACTGAATTTGCTTCAATAATTTCAGCACAGATAATGAAAAAGATGTTTTCATATTGGGGGTACTATTTTAAACCAAGTTCCATGTTGGGAGCCATTTTTAGCTCACCTGGCTATGCCAGGGTGAGCTTTTGCCATCGCTTGGCGTCCGTCGTCCGTCCGTCGTAAACTTTTTTTCAAAAATCTTCTCCTCTGAAACCACTGGGCCAATTTAATTCAAACTTGGCCTGGGTCATCACCAGGGTATGTAGTTTGAAAAATATGTTCGGTTAGTCCGAGGACCAAACAAAATGGCCGATGTCACTAAAAATAGAACATAGGGGTAAATTGCTGCTTTTGGCAAATAACTCAATAACCGTTGCAGATATCAAAAATCTGACAGCAGTAAAATTGTTCAGAATGACGAGATCTATCTCCCCTGCAATTTTGAAGAAAATAGGAAAACCCGTCACAGAGTTACAGCCCTTTTTCCTAAAAATTTTCAAAATTTATGCATTTTATATTTTTTATTTCAAAAATTGTAACAGATAGAGGATAAGTGTAAAATGCAAAAATATTCAGCATTTCAAGATCTACATACCCTGAAATTTTGAAGAAAATCCAACTGCCTGTGTTGTAGTTATTGACTCTTCTTCACCCCCAAATTTTTTTTCAATGCCATATGGTTATGGGTTATTTCCCTTTAAATTCTGTTTTCAAATCTTCTTTTGTTTACTTTTCTCTTTTAAGTTTTAGAGAAATTCCCTGCTATCACTTTATTAAAAATAATTATATGTTACCTAATCAAGAGCAAAATAGTGTTTTTGCACAAATTTTTACTTTTTTCGCAAAAATACTTTCATTAACTATATATATAACAAATATTTAAATAATTATTTTAAGTTTTTGGCTGTAAATTGGCCACAGCTTTTATTATTTTGAGATGTACATTTCTATTTGTAAAACAAGATTGATTAATATTGAATTAATATTAAATTTACTTTCTGCCTAAATTATGTCACTATATATCAGATAAAGATAAGTGTCAGATAACAACAGATTTTACCTGGAAATCAGCGGTAAATGTATGAAATATATTCAGATGATGGTTACCAGAGATCACTGTATGGCACACCATAGATGCAAATGTTTTGTTCACTTAGATGTAATATATTCAGATGATGGTCGCCGAAGAAAAACTGTTTGGCAAACCATAGATGTACATGTATGTAAACTTGAAAGAAATTGACTAGTGCAAATAAGCCTGGAAATCAGCGGTTAATGCATTTCTATACCTTAAGTCGACTAATTGCGCAGGTAAGTAAACAGCGGTAATCCATTTCTATACTTAAGTCGAGGCAATTCTCCAATTTCCATTGAATATCATATTATTCTTGTATTCCATGAAAACTTTACCATGCCAGTATATTCAGACATCAATTTCATTAACTAGTTCACATAATCTGAAAGTATGTACAGGACGACAGCAGTATCTTTTTTACATAATAGGGTTGGGAGAGTGAGATTTTCTTAAAGTTACTGAGATAAAATACAATGTTCTTCTTCTCCAGATGCTGATTTCAAAGAGGAAGTGGTCAATTAAAAATCAATAAATCAAGGATGCAACCTATTACCAAAATGTGTATCATAAGCTGTAACGTGCAATATAATGAATTGTGACCATTTTCGATAACGGATTTAAATCCTATCAATTTAAATCCCATTTTCGACGATGGCCCAAGAATTTGAATAACTATTTAAAGTTTTTGGCTGTAAATTGGCCACAGCTTTTATGATTTTGAGATGTACATTTCTATATGTAAAACAAGATTGATTAATATTGAATTAATATTAAATTTACTTTCTGCCTAAATTATGTCACTATATATCAGATAAAGATAAGTGTCAGATAAAAACAGATTTACCCTGGAAATCAGCGGTAAATGTATGTAATATATACAGATGATGGTTACCAGAGATCACTGTATGGCACACCATAGATGTAAATGTTTTGTTCACTTAGATGTAATATATTCAGATGATGGTCGCCGAAGAAACACTATTTGGCAAACCATTGATGTACATGTATGTAAACTTGAAAGAAATTGACTAGCGCAAATAATCCTGGAAATCAGCGGTTAATGCATTTCTATAAAGTCGACTAATTGCGCAGGTAAGTATGCCAAATGGCAGGGGAGACTCGCAAGTCTTCTCTGCCATCCGCTAACTAAGCCAATTACAGGAAAAATTACTATTATAACATAAAATTTATACAATACAAAAATAAACATATTCAGTATTCAATTATTTCAATCATGTAATTCACTGAAATGTGTCTGGTTATGTTAAAACCTCCTTTCTGACTGGAGACAAAATATTCAATAGCACCCTGTAGGGTGTGCATGTACAAAGAATTGCCCAATTCTGTAAGGTGTACACCATCCTCAAGAAAACGTTCATCTGCCTTTATATCTGGGTACTTAATGTAGAAACCTCCATGCTTAACCATATACTGCCCCATAGAGCTATTTATCCTTTTTCTACACCTTTCCATCTTTTTATTTTCTTTGGAATATTTCCAATCAGACCTGGGTAATATTTGTGACCATATTAATGCGGTCCTAGGCATTCTCCATGACAACCATGCCATAAATCTTGCCAATAATAAATGCAAGTTACCCAACTTAACATTTCCTATATCATTACCTGCAATTTGAATTATCAAATAGTCTGGAGAGTCCTCAACTTGCATAAGGGTCCTTATATGGCCTCTCATTTTTGCAGTGTTAACCCCCCTACCTTACCACCATATGTCCACTCCCAAACGATCCTTTAATAACAAGTGTACCCCACCTTTACTCTTTCTGGCCGCCAAAAATCCTTTCTTTACAGTGCTAGATCCCACTATCCAAACTGTGACTGGAACACCTGCAATCGTGTCTAGCAATTAAATAACTGCTATATGAATGCATATGTGTGTACTTATTAAGAAAAAAAATAACTTAATATCACTAAGCCTCCCCCCCCAAAGTTTGCAACTTTAACAATTACTAACTTCCATTTATATTGNAATTCTAATATACCGAAGATATACACTAGACTTCCAACGCCCAAATTTCTTAATATACTCATCAGAAAAGCCATCCATTGCACACTGGGTTGCCATTCCAATCCTAAATGAGTGAGATGAGTACTACCAAGAACAGATAGGGACTTTTTTAACACTGCTGAAAATTGGAATTTTGACGGTTTTTTTTTATCAAAATGACAAAATAATGGGCCATCAAATACTGGCCGCACCGCTAGAAAATTTCTAACAGCTGCAACAGGACACATTGGCCAGACAGGGCAAGACGGGATAAAAGTTGTAACCCCCTGCCCAAACTGATCTGTCTTTGAAGTCCTCAAGAATATTTCTACCCCACCTTCTGTCAAATTTAAGTCATTACAAAAAACAACATGATTTGTAAGATTTGTTGAGGCTAACTCACTAACTCTAAATATACCATAAAAACAAATCAGAAAGGCTGCCTTAAATAATTGAGCTTCATAAGATGTTTTACACACTGCATCTAAGACCGAGTTGATATTTACAGGCAAATCTCTGGTAATAGGTAATCTTGTATCGCTTTTAAATGTAAATGTTCGTTTTATACCATCAATCAATTTCCGTACTAAAAATGATTTGGTATGATCCTCCAAACTATTAATCTTACTATAAAAACTTATGCCTGATATATAGCAGCTAACCGTTGAATATGACAAGCCTATTCGATGCATATAACAAACCAATTCTACTACATGATGAAAGGGGACTGGCCATAACTGTGGCAGTTGAAACTCCCTGTGGAATTTTTCAAGTAATGACATTCCTTGGTCATAAACTTTCAAGGTACTAGGGGCAACAGAATTGGCTAATAAAATTCCTATTTCATCTGCAAAATTACCTCCCGAAATTCCACAAAAATTTCTGCTGGAGTTTTGGAGGCCTGGGACGCCAGAAACTGGGAACGTTCTGCCTGAAAACGAGACAAAGAATCTGCTATTTCATTACACACTCCAGGTACATGAGCTGCTTTAAACTGAATATTATTAGACATGGACAACAACACTAAGGGCCTCAATAATTGCATCACAAATTTTGATTTTGAAGTCCGCTTATTTAGGATAGACACAAAAGTTTGGTTATCAATTTTCAACAAAATTTTCTTATTTCTAAATTCCTTAACCCAAATAAAAAATGCAAGCAACACTGGGTGAGAGCCATGGATAATTCCATATCTTTGTCTAAAGGTAAATCTTCGGCCCAAGTATCACTAAACCAGCTATTTTTATAAAAGCCGCCAAATCCTAGATTTGATGATGCATCTGTATAAAGATTCATGTCATTAGCTAAAGTCGTATCTACGTCATGGAAAAAGAAACGCCATTCCATTGTTGCAGAAAGATTGTCCATAAATGCATGTCTTTACGACAGTCCGAAGTCAAATGAACATCATGATGTAATTCTTTAACAGATGATGCCAGCCTTAGCAAATAAGACACAAAACTACGGCCAGGTATAATAACCCTTGACACAAAATTTAAATGCCATAGCAATTGTAGCAGTTCTCTTTTTTCCTTTTCAAAAAGCTTTCCAATAAGGCTGAAATGCGAGAAACTTTGTCCAATGGTAAACGGGCTTGCATTAAATCAGAATCTAGAATTATCCCTAAGTATTCCATAACAGTTGATGGGCCTATTGTTTTATTTCTGGCAAGTGGTACATTTAATTTGTTAAATATCATGGTTATTAGGGCCATAGTTCTGTCCCCATCTGTATTTGGTCTGTCAATTGTCAAAAAATCATCAAGTAGATGCAAGATACATTCAATGTTATAATTGTTACAAAAACAGGAAAACAGCAAACACCTACAATGACCAGGAACTACAATCACATGCCACAATCTACAAGCAAACTGCACCAGAAAAACAATAATGAAAACAAGAGACAAACATAAATAACGATAGGAACTCGGGATAGCCGGACTTGGTACCGGCACCAGCAAAAGCCAGTGGTAGGGTTTAACCGATTTATGGGTACCCAAACCTCCCCTTTCTCTATCCCGTTTCCCTATAGTATCATAAACACGCGAATAAAACCCAATACATGTAGACTACTAACTCAATGAACACTATCTTGGAACAGAAAAAGCATAAGACAAAACGTAATTTTGAAAGAAGGGTCAATGAGTGCTCGCCGCTAAACTGCGGGCTAGCTCAAGGAATCTAGTCTGCTGGTAAAACACTGTCGCACTACGGAAGAAAAATC
Organism: Modiolus philippinarum; assembly: GCA_002080025.1. Lineage (NCBI taxonomy): Eukaryota > Metazoa > Mollusca > Bivalvia > Mytilida > Modiolidae > Modiolus > Modiolus philippinarum. Next base: position 14,265 of record MJUU01059136.1, on the reverse strand, counting down.
AAACTCAAAACTTCCCGAAGGGTTTGGTAAAGAGTCTTCATGTTAGTTGCTATCCAACAAATGGACTTTGAGAACTCATCAAATATTTTTGGGCTCGACCTACATCCAAAAGCCAATCTTGTGTAATAGCAATAAAATTCACACCATTTCACACAAAATAAATGATATTGTGATGGATGTATGGGAATCAACTTAAAGGCATCCGAATGTCTGCTTTACACATAATTGCACCTTTTCCGAACTGAAGCAAATACCTAATTGCGTCGTCGATAGTAACGTACGACAATGAGCATTCTTCTTTGTCTATGATATTGTTTATACTACTATGTTCTGGATTGTCATGTGGAGAAGAAAAAAATCAACGACAAGTCTTTTCTTAGGCGAATATTTCCCCTCTGCAACACCTGTAGGAGATGCCCTGTACATTTTGAATGGCAACATTTTATGTGGACCAGACAAAAAACCTTTCTCGACTTCTTTCCTTAATAATTCATCCACAACTGACGGTTGTTTTATTGCTGACTGTAAATTGCGGCATACTTTTGTAGGCAAATCTATGTATGAAATCTTAGTATCAAAGCCAAAAGTAAACCCCTCAATCAAATATTTAACATAGTTTTTGTCTTTATGATTCTTTAACTCTAACTGTAACTGTCCAATATTAATTGTACATAACACCGAATGACTAGTATAATTGGGTTGTCTTCCTACATATTCTAGTCATTGACCACTTTCCTTAACCTGAGTTTGAGGATAACTTGTAGTTTGTGTTGACTTTTTAGTGCCATTGCATAGAACAGATGAATGATCCTTAGATTTGCAATTTGAGCATATGTGTGCATATGGACAATTATAACGGCTACAGTTGCGTCTTGCAAATCTCCAAACCATTATGTAACGACCTTTTTCTCCCATGTTTGTCGACTGTACTGTCATTGGCGTAAGTACTGTAACCCCTGCCAAATGAATTTGAAGTATAGTTTGAACGGCGGTCAGACATCGGACAGAATCTTGTATCATGTGATACCTCACCACATATATTGCAAGTTTTTGACCTTGCACCCACTGAAATAAGTTGGAGCAAATCCCTGTCTCGAATAGACCAATCAATTTTTTTCTTGTGTAGAGCTAGGGCATTATCACACTTCAAAGAAAATAATTTATGATAGTCGTAAAATTTGTCACCATACACTTTAAAAATGCCTACTATGTTTGCCTCGTATTTATCTAATTCATCTCTCCTGTTGGGAAAGCTTGACTCATAACTCTTTAACAACGACCAAATGCAGTTATGAACTCAGTAATTGATAACGGACGTTTAAGACGAAAATCTTCTCTATCCTTCTCTCTTTCTTTCTCATTGGACTTAACCTTGAAATAGGGAATAAGCAGACTTGCCAAATTAACGTCCCTACCTTCAATTATTTGTATTTCTCAATGACGGCGAAACAAGGTCCATGTGAGGCACGTCTTCCGGTGAAACGCCGAATTTCCCACCTGAGTTGAATGAATTATTAGAATTCTGGCCATAATACTGTTGCAAGTCAAATGATTTTTGCTTATCTTGGTTGGTGTTTGTTACAAGTGACGACATTACGTTCTACAGTCCAGCCACTGTTTGGCATATTGTTTGTAACATGGGCGCAGCCATGTTGTTTCCATCACTTCCGGCGATATTAATACGCTCCATGTTGAATCCATGCTGAGTCGTATCACCACTGTTTATGTCGCTTAAATTGTTACACAAAAAGTCTACAGGTAAGTTGTTACCTGTCATCTGTGCACTTCCGTTTTCCGTGTGTCCGGAATTTAACGTCCTGTGACTGTTCGAAAGTACTTCTGGTTGAACATCTCTTCCCATTTCGGTCGGTTGTGGCGAACATGCACTTTCGTTTACGTTCGTGTTGTTCAATACATTATTCGTAATACTGACATACTGAAGGATGGCGATGTTATGATACTAGCCTTGTTTAAAGCGTCCCTCAACTGACCTGACGTCCAGTTCATATAGTTGGACATGTCCAATCTTTCTCCTGATATTCTTTGTCGTTTTGCTCGACGAGAAGACATGGTCAAAATATCCAAAATACGTAAAAGAAACAATAGAAAACGTCAATCACTTCATGAATCCAGTTAGGTTATTAAATACTGAGTTAATAAAACAAGTTATAATTTCCAGTTCGTAAAATATACGTTCAGATGATGATGGATAGATAAACTGCTGAAACGAGCAACACTGTTGAGATTGGAATCGCCATCCACTAATTGATCACGTGTTCATGAATTCTATGGTGATGTAAGAGAATGCATCAGTTACATTACATAACTCCATAGCCATATCAGTAAATGAAGTAATAACACAAGCTAGCCTGTGTTTTTTTTTTGGGGGGGGGGGGGGCTTTGTAAAGGCTATTACATTCTGTTATAAACCTTACTTAAATTATTAAGTTTATAGTGTTAATCACAAAAGGCAATTTTAAAAACTTGTAAAAATAAAGATACTGTGTTAAAAAACACAATACAATGAATGCAGGATGCGTATAAATTCAGCGACATTTCGGCGACTATCGTTTCAGCGACATTTTTAAGTAATTCCGTATATCATTTCAGCGACGCCTTTTCTTCGTATTAGATGTAAATTTAGCGACATCAAGTTTTAAATAGATTATATATATATATAAAAAAAACAAATAAACAAGAGAAAAAACTATAATTTGAATGAATATAAAGTTCATATAAGATACAAGTCAAAATTTTCAGAAAAGGGTCAACCGGACAGTACTAGTTGGAGGTATTTTTTTCTCGACGACTCAAGTTCAAAATCAATGACGTGACCAATCTTTTTTTTGTTCTTTCTTATGATACTCAAAAGATTTTAACTACAAATGTAATAGATAGGGATAAAATATATCACATACATAAATATTTATTAAATTGAATTTAAAATGGAGATGGATAAATACAACAGTCTTAAGGGCTCCGTCGAGTTTTATATTGTATAACTCATGGTATATAAATTATTTAGAAACCTTAATTGTATACAAAGAGACAAATCCTTTAATTTCAGTTTCCGTTATATAGATGATGTTCTTTCATTGAACAATCCTCAATTCAAGGATAACCTTCATCTTATATACCCAAATGAACTCGAAATTAAAGATACCACTCATACACCATCATCAGCATCATACCTGGACCTATACCTTTACATTGACAACTCTGGACGTCTGAAAACAAAACTTTACGACAAGCGTGATGATTTCGACTTTCCAATAGTGAACTTCCCGTTTTTGAGCAGTAATATTCCCACTTCCCCGGCATATGGCGTGTACATTTCACAACTCATTCGCTATTGCCGTGCCTGTAGTTTGTACAGCGATTTTGTCAACTGAGCGAAATTACTGTCTCAAAAACTTATACATCAAGGGTATGTCCAGTCACTGTTGCAATTGTCACTACAGAAGTTTTACGGTCGTCACCACGATTTGACAGACCATTACAATGTTTTGGTTTCACAAATGAGAAGAGATATCTTTGGGTAGATCCAGAGTTTGTTACCGGACTGACTAACACCGACTGTGACAAAACCGGACTTTTCACTGGCAGTGTGACGGGTGCCACACGTGGAGCAGATCATGCTCACCCTTCCGGAGCACCTGATGATACCTCAGTTTTTATAGGGTTCACACTGCAAGTGCTTTAGTTTTGTGACGTTCTTGTTCTTTTTTGTTTATTTGTTTTGTCTTTGTCATACTGTCTCAATTCATGTTGCTGTGAATTGCCGTGATTTTGGATTTATGATTTTAGAATTTCCCCTTTCCTCGTTCTTGCTTCGGTATTCGTTTGCCGATGTGTTGTATACAAAGAGACAGTGCGGAATTTTTTTTTAACAATCTCAGAGTTTTATATGATTTAGAATGAAAATGAATTTTATGAACAGTATATTTTTACTGTAAAATATATAACCTTTTTTAACCTTTTCAAACTCCTACTTCCATCGATTTGTGGTGAGCAGGGACATAGGAATGGCAAGGCGTTACAGTTGTCATGCATTTTGACAGGTTAATTTCGCTGAATTTATAAAATATAATATCGCTGAATAAATATGCTTTTTGTCTCTGAAATTATAATGTCGCTGAAATGAAAAAAGTTCGAAATGTCGCTGAATTTATCATCTCCGTGAATACAATATAGAAAATGAAAAATATATGAATACTTTTACACAATACTTTCAATTGTTGTTTTAAGCAACCGTTTGACTTCTAGTTCCTTCTTTCGTCCTGTATTCAATTTTTATTAATGATTTCATTGATGAACAAGTTAAAATTTCACAAGACTTAGTGTATAAAATGTATTACTTTACCAATTATCTAACTGTTTTTAATATAAAAATGTAATAAGAGCAATTCCAGCTAAATGACTCTCTGTAAACATGAAAAATAACTAAATAAATGATCATTTTTGTTTACATCATTATCTAATTTAGAGAAAAACTATAGACATTTTTTTTTCAGGTAAATAAAGAGTTGATATTTTAGTTTCTTGAAGTTGCAATACTATTGCCGTTGTTTTATAATACTTGGAGAGAACGGATTTTAAGTAATCTTGTTGCTCCAAACTAAATCTGTTCTCAAACAAATCGTTCTCTGGGATGAAATACTGAGGTAAATAGTTATATTCGACAAAAAAAAGTACAAAAGACGCCTGAAAACCTGCATGGAACATGAAACACTCCTATCAGGTCTCCATTTGGACGTCGGTAAGCTTTCAGAAACCCAGCAGATTATTGATTTGAGAAAATAGAAACACAGCAGTCCTTTCAATTTTTTCGTTCTTTTCAATTATTTCCTTTAAAAGTAATTTTAAAAGCGTATAACAAAAGAGCTGCGTATGAGAAAACGCATAAATCTATAGCTTTTCTGCAGCAATATCTTCATTTGGAGACCCCTTGCACCCAATAGGAACAAACAGAACACCAAAGGTAATTTTTGACACCAGATCAAATGACGGCCGTAACCGATTTCTCATGACCCACTGTTTTGCCGTAGTTATCCATGATCTACATCTCAGTGTTATGGCTAAATCCAAACGTTCAATACCCGGGGATAAACATGTAAAATTAAATCTGAAGGATGAGAAGACATATTATGGTAACCGTACAAAGGAGCTTCAACTTGGTGCTTGATAACACAACTGATTCTCAAAATTTACGCAAAAACAGCTCAATAAATAAGTAATTTTACCACGGGCACGTAGATGTGTAAATCCAAGTTTTGCCGTTTCTGTCGACAAGACAAAGGAATATGGTGGAATATCAACAGGTGGAAATTCATAGATATTAACGTTATTTAAAAGTAACATAATGTCGAGATCACTTCCACTCATATCCAGTCCTTCTGATTTACTTCCACTTGTCATCTTTACAAAATAATTGCTTGGACAGACATAATCACCTATCGAGTAAAGCAGTCTGCATCTTCTGATCCAATTTTATCCGACAAAAACTTATAAAGCCGAACTGGCAAAATGTCAGTCATTCTTTCACTAGTTTTAAATTTGATTTTATCAACAGATTTACATAAATATAAAACTAAAATGATTTTCATTGGGATTTGTATAAATAACAAAATACTGTAAACGTGGAAATTTTCTCGTGTAGGAAATTTTCGCTTATTTCGCGTTTTGGAATTTTACGCAAATATCATTATCAACAATTAGTTCGGTCTCGCAGCGCATGCGCAGATTTTCTATCACTATCGGGTAAAATAAAGATAAAGACTTTGCACGTAAATATAA
>MJUU01059135.1:274661-284701 GCA_002080025.1 Modiolus philippinarum | reverse complement strand
GAAACACTGCTCACTGGACTTTAAATTATATCAAACCAATCAGTGAATTTTATGAAGATGAAATTCTTTCGTAATAACTTAGGTCATTTGCTACAAAAATAATGTCAAAAGGCCTAACATTTTTAAGGGGTTTGAGCCCGGAAACATTCAATCTACCTACTGTACGATTTTGAAAAAAAATATGATAACTCGTCCTGAAGTATCATCCTTTTTCTGAAAAATATAACAAATAAAGGTCAACTTAAGATTGCAACAAGACAAATTACATGACTTGAACTGCGTCACCATCACCCATGTTCAACTGAGAAAGTGTTTTTTTCCCACAAAACAGAATGACATGTATAGGTTTGCCAATTCAAACAAGTATTCATTTATCTTATTGCCAAAACATTCTTCAAATGCAAGTTATAATTGAGGTAATATTAAGTCCAACCCTATTAGTGTAATAGACAAAAAAAAAGAATAATAGACAAAATAGGAAAAAAACTAAATGTACAAAGTTGAACAAAGCTATAATGAAAATAGACAATAACACTTCAGCAAAGTTGAAAACCATACCTGAGTTTCAAAAAACACATACTCTGAATCTTTATGAGAAAATATGTGAAAGCAATGCAAAAAATCAAGAATAGTTGCCCATGATCAGTGTGTTCAAAACTCTGCAACGTCTCTGGACAAAAATGAGTACCATGATGAATATGATGAAATAAAGTACCAAGTTAAAATAAATAAATTTGACATTTTTTAATCAAAACTGGCCTAAGAGGGAGGTTAACATCATCAATGTGTTCAAACAACAGTGCAAATTTTCAGAGATATTTAGCTAGAGATGTGAATGTTTCAGATAACACAAACAAGGCAATGTAATGTTAAAATATGCTGAACAACAATGCATAAATGCCGCATTTTTATTAAAATCTGCCCACAAGAGGCGATGTACATCTTCATTGTGTCGAGAACAATCGTGCAAAGTTTCAAAGGAGGCAGAGTTTCAGATTACACAAACTGAGTAACGTAATGTTAAATTTGATGAAAAAATGACCAAGTTCAACAATAGATAAAATCGACAATTTTTATTCAAAATAATTTGGTATAAGCTGTCTTGTTTATTGCTTACTATTTCAACACCAATAGGTAATTACAATGGAAAGCACTAAAACTATAGTGTAGCTAAACTTTATCAAGTAACTTTCATTTCTTTATGATCATTGTAGTTCTTGTAAATTATTTTCAGTAATATAAAATTTAAACGCCAATTGTGTTTTCCATTGTGGAATGTCCCATACTAGAAGGAATGATTTGCGAAATTGAAAAGTACTAGTTTTTTAATCGCTTTTTCAATGATATATATGAAAAAGAAAGGAAAAGGGATATATGTCAAGTAGACAACATCCCATCACCAGGTTTAAACGACCCAAAAACAAAGCATCGAGGGGTTACCGTAAGGTCTTAAACACAGTGAGGAACCTCACACCATATAGCAAGCCCTAAATGGCCCCAAAAATATACATTTCTTTCTGCAATACAATGTGATTTAAGAATGTTGAAAATTTCAGTATCATTTCATACTCAAGTTTTGAAAATTCTTGATTCTAAATCGAATTTTAATGGTTGAAGATTGGCATCTTTGTCAGACTCCTTTTGCAAAGTTGTTGTCGTAATATTTCGTGAACTTTGTGGATCCGGCAACTGAATCAATGTTCATAGGTTCTGTATCCAGAGCTGCCGAACGCGACCCCAGGTTATGGATAGGGGAATTCCCCGTCTATTCTTAATAGTCAGGTCATATTATGGAAAGCCTGGTCTAAAGCCATTGTAGACGAATTATATGATGACACGTCATTCACCTTGTACTATAAAGAACCTTTTCTATATTTTTCGAAGGGGAGCAGACGCGCTTGGGTATTACAGAAGGCTAAATTTCCTGCCCCTTCCAATTTCTTCCCTTTCCAGTACTTTCTGTGACATATTCCTAAAGGCTTCATTTATCGCTAAATTCTCTTAAAATATAGTAATGTACATTTTAAACCACACATTCAGAATCAGGTTAAATACCATGCCTTTGATATGTATTATTTTGCTAATTGCTTACCATAAATCACCATGAAAAAACCTAAAACAAAAATGTATCTTTCCTTCCATCATGATGAATGTAATTCTTGTAAAGCAATTGCAGTAAAATAAATTGAAAACACTTGTTAAGAAACACCTTTTTGTATGTGAAACGTCCCTAAATATACTAGACGCGTTTCGTTTCGCGAGAATGAAATTACTAATAGTTTTTATTCATTGCTGATTTTCCACTGATACAAATATTAGTTTTGTGAAACATTGTGCTTTGAGGTTTAATAACAACGACAGTACAATAACAAAGGAAAAAATTAAAGGAGTGATGCATTTTTCACAAAACGTTGTTCTGTAACATACTGGTGGTTTATAATATAGTGTTATTAACTGTCTGTTTCTGTATTGGCCCGTATAGATTCGGTAAGGGACCCCCCGCGGCATCTAATTCGGTTTTCTGAGGCTTCGTCTTCTCAGAGCCTGGTCGTTAAGAGCGGAATGTCCTGTCTATCCGGGGTAGGCAGGTCATAGTACCGAAAGCCAGGCTGTGACTACCGTTGATAAAATGTGTGTTGAAACGCCCGTTCCATGCTGTTAGATCCCTTCTATATTTTCGAAGAAGAGCAGCTTTCCGAGGCGATATAAAACGCTTGATTTCCTGTCCCTACCCATTTATCCCGTTTTCAACTCATCCTGGTTTCCCTTCATCACTTATTTCATATAAATATAAATTATCTGGGAACAAAGCAGCAACAGACACTCCAGACGTACTCGATCTAAAAAAATGCACAATTCGTGATAATAAAACAAAGCAGTAGTGAAGTGAACAGTACGCGCAGTTAAAAGTTGTTATTTCGAAACCTATCCGGTTCTTTAGCAGAATGTAATATAAACGTGACAATACAGCGAAACAAAATCTAATTACAATGACTAAACCACTACAATTGAAAGCAAAGCATCAACAGCTACATCATGGACGCTATTGACTACAAATGTAAGATGAGAAGTGGAAAAGAATTTTGTCGGTATCTGTATATCGAAACTACAAATTACCCTCACAAAATTCTAACTAATTAGTTAGACTTCAAACGTCCAGTGAGCAAAATATCACAAATATCAGCGCAAAAAATGTAAAATGGGTAGGGGCAGGAAATTTCGGCTTCTAAGCTTTTATGTTCATACTAGTTTTTGCATCCAGAATCCTTCTTTTGCCTTTTTTTGTGTCTCATTCCAAGATCTATTTTTGTCAATGGCAACAACCTGCATGTCATCCTAGCTCTGCCCAGTGGTGTAAAAATGGATAGCTGTGGCCTGTGATTGTTCTTTTTCTATATCTGATTGTGATGTAAAGTGATGCGAAGATAGAGGGAGTTCTTTGATTCACAAACATAATCAGCATGCAATAGATTATATTTTCAGATTTACAGGACAGATACAAGAAAAATTTTGCAAGTGTCTTTAGTTGCTGTGCTTTGAAAGTATTTGACAGTGTTTGTAAAGAAGGCAACGTTTGTCGCGACAGGTCTTAAATTGACCTATTTCGGATGATTTTAGTCTAGCATTTACGAGCATGTCCATGTGCATGTGGATGGAAAGTTGTAATGAATGGGATGCATGAATTGTTCTTTTATCTCTGTATTGCGATAACTGTTTTCGCTCTGAAATAGCAACACTAGAAATCGTTTTTTGCACTTTGTATGCTTTATAACCACTGTTGATTGATTGCTCTTTAAACTCTATACTCCTTGGAAATGTAAAAAAAAATGAAATTGAAAGGATATGGAGTGAGTGTACGTGTGACAAAACGAACACGATACGTAGAAAACTCCAGTTTATCAAGGACAGGGCTATTACTAGTATTCCTGTCTACATCTTGATGTCGCCTAGAGGTGAACAAATCCCCCCTCCCGAAAGCGAGATCAAGATGGCCCCTAGCGTGCACTTGAGCGGTATTCTTGACAAAAATTATATCAAGATCACTCGCTTGCTCCCCAACCGCCATGGAGTGCCAACTTGTTTGATGTTCAAGGTTATCCAGCTGAAAGCACCAGGGTTACAAGAAGAGAACAAAAATGTTAAGCAACATCGATCGCAGTTAAAATACCGTATTGTAGGAAATGTTTGTGAGGGTTTAATTTTTGCTATTTTTGAAATTGCGGGTACAAGTCATTCGCAATATTAAAAACTATAAAATATAATATCATTTCCAAAAATCCTTATAAAATATCAGAAGTGATAAAAAACTTAAATGACAAAGGACATTTCATTCTTAAACCATTTGACATATCTGGTTCAATAAACCTCTTACTTCAAAGTGGCTTGTGAAGGTGTATCAGTCTATTACAAATAAACCTGAGATCCTATGTAACGGTTTTTAATCCGAAGAAATTTTTGAAATCTTGAATGACACAATTCCGTTATAATTATAGAAACATGCGACGGTTGAATTTTAAATGCTTTTACAGTGTTTTATTACTCTAGTGCATTTTACAGATATAATAAAAAACTATTTTTACCTTTTTTAAATTTTATCAAATTTCTCAACGGAACAAAGTAACCCGCGTAAAATAAACACCCTGATTTGAGACAAAATCCGCAAAAAATTTACCCCGCAAAAATTTCCCGCTATACGGTATGTCATTGGATCAACACACGTCGGGAGCAGTCAATGAGGAAAACAGTAAAAGCGGACAATATCTGCCTAAAATATTTGTCATTAAGTAGCCCGACGAAAGACAAAAATAAGAACAAAAACAACATCGATAGACAACTCGGGCACTTCTTAATAGATGTAAGCAAACTTTGCAGTGTAACTTTTATGTTGAAAAGGGCAAAAATATTCGTCTGTTCAGATTATATCATTTTAGTAAAAAACAATGAAAATATTGAACAGCCAAATTAAAAAAAAATAAATGAATTAGTAAACGTATGAGAAATTCTTACACGAACAAACACGCCATGATTGCAATATTATAAAAACATAAACCAAGCATGCCCACTGCTTTTTGCAGTTGGAGTACACATACCCTTTGATTTTAAATTTGGGGGTGCAAGGTGTTTTTTTAGAGTACATATGCATACCAGTATTGTTACTTCGCTACTTAAAACGGATTCCCAAGGCATATGACACTATTTTCCTTTCCCTTTTGATTTGAACAATACATTTAGATATGAAAACCTCAATTGTGAATTGTGAAATTGTACGTGCATGTTTTATAATGTACATGAATTACGTACTGCAGTACGTGAATGGGCATGCTGATAATGTTTTGCCATCCGATCAGATCCGATGTAAGCAGATGCAGACTATACGGAATCGCCTTAACCCTTTCCTTCAAAGAAATTCCCATGTTAAATGCATCATTTGCATGGGAAATTTTGATGACAACAAAGATTGTATCCGAATTTTTTGGGTTTATTTCAAACAGATAACTATAACATACTGTATTCAAATAATAATAATATATGTCTATATTAATATCCAAGCTTCGACTTTTGTTTCAGATTGGTTGCCATGGTAACGATACTAAGATAATATCGGGTGTGAAATGAAAATTACATATTTTTTTGTTCTTTCTCTTAGGAAATTTGACAGCGCTGTGCATTACTGCAGAAAAGCCATGAAATAGACATGTTATGATGAACATAAGAAAATTCATTAAAATTCTTGACATTACCGGTAATGTCAAAACCTGTAACATTACCGTTTTTGACATTTCCGGATTTGACATTACCGGTTTTGACTTTACCCTGGATTGACCCACTGACAGTGTGACGGGTGCTGTGCACAGAGCAGGACATGCTTACCCTTCCGGAGCACCTGATGTCACTCTTGTTTATTGAGAGTTCACACTGTTAGTGTTTTAGTTTTTCAGGGATTTACGCGTCTGGTACGCAAAAATAAATGACAGGACGCACATTTTATTACAATATGCGTCTGACGGGACGCAACATAATTTATGTATAAAAGATGCAAGTTGTTTAGAATCACGAATTACCTCAATTCCCATGAAAGAATATTATTTGTAATTCAAGATCAAGGAGAAACACTCATAAAAGTTTGTTTCTATTTTTAAATTAATTTTCGGGAATCCATTGGATGTTACCATTATTAGTCAAACAAATACATGTGTACGCATACTATCAGAAATAGAATCAAGAAAACAAACGGCGTCGAAAAACAAGTATGAGCAAATAAGCAGTTGAAAGCCGGGTAAAGGGGAAGTAGAAAAAAACGAGATTGATTGATTGAATGATTCATTAAATATTGTTTAACGTCTACTGAGCAATATTTCAGCTATATCAAGACGAGAACAAGTTTGTTAATAAATAATCACTTTAGGGTATGGAAAGGGTCATTTCACGGGAAATTTTGACTGCCACTGGAAAAGTAGGGTGGAATCGAAAGGAGCGGGGAATTTAGCCTTGTAGCCGGTCACCTACGGACCACTCAAAAAGAGCGTGGCATTTCTTCCAACACGTGGACCTGAGTTTACATCCCATCCGAAAGATGGGTTGTGTATTTATAAATCCCGCACAACCACGGAATGGGTCCTATTTCTATATCCCGGTGTTCCCTCGGGGTCAGCCCCGTTTAGGAGGGGTCATACCCCGCAAGCCGGAGATACTAGGTTCTATTTCTATACCCCGGGGTTCCCGGGGGGGGGGGGGGGGGCAGATTGATTGAAGGCATATAACTTGTGACATTTATGGGTTCGGGTTGGGGTAAATACAGAACTAAAAATATACCACGAACTTGCTCTTTTTAAACTTGGAACATTATCAACATGATGCAAAGTATCTTTGTTCTTAAGCGCAATTCACCTAGCACCTGATTTGGTTTTCAGCTACTCTAGCTATTGATCTGCTGGGCGTGTCCCTAGATGGTAGATAGGGAAATGTTTATGTGGGGTAGTCAGTTCATAATACGGAAAGCCTAACCATGTACCATTGTAGCAAAACATTCTGGAGAAATGCCACACACCACGTGCCATATTAATTCTTTATTTATTCATTTTTTTTGTTCCAGTGCAGACTTTCTGTGAGTTTAATTTCCTGCCCCTGCCCATTTCTCTGGACAGGTAGATTGAAGAAATGGGTAGGGGCAGTAAATTTATTCATTCTATCAAAGTTCTTTAACCCTTTTGTCCCTTCCTCCTGCATTACCTTTTTATATGTAATTTTCTGCATTGATTAAGTGGCTTTCGTCCTGATATAGCATAAATACTGCTTACTTGGCTGAAAACTAAAGCTAACTAATCCATCTAGAAAAAATATGTGACCTTCTGGGACCCAAATTTTTGCAGAAGGACCCAGGAAAATTTTTATTTTGGGTCCTTAGGACCCCACCTGACAGAAGTGGAGGTAAATCCCTGGTTTTTGTGTTGTATATGTAATGTTCGTGTGTTTTGTGGGCGTGTGGTGTCTTTGGTCTTCCGTCTTTTGGTATTCTTGCTTTTGCCTTGTCTCTGGACTTTGATTTGTGTAATCTTGTGCTTTGTTCCTTCGGTATTCTACTGCCGTTGTTTTGGCTTCCAAGTAAAATTTCCTTACCTCCATAGCAATATTTTGTAGTGAAATATACATATTATATTTTGTTGCACTTTTGGTCATCTTGATTTTTCACCAGGTTTGAACTTAACTGCATTTTGTAAGAAATTGGATAATTATGAGACGGTGTGACAGGCACTGTCATGACCTTTGCATCTGACATTGACCTTTAATTTCAAGGTCGAATAAGTGATTTTTTTCTATGTGTTTTTTATGCTGAAGGCATCCCTTGATGTTTCTTAAGATATGTCAATGGTATATTGGTATAAATTGTGACAGTTTATATAATATACTAGTATGCCCTGTGTTTGACCTTGACCAGTTGTCTCAAGGTCAAATTATTTATTTTTGAAGTGTTTTTTAAAAGACGTTGTTAGAACTTTTTCATATTTCGAAGTTGGTTAATGATATAATATATCTGTATGAATAAAATGGCACTGTGTGTGTTACATACTTTCAGAACTTATTGACATTTGTCTGATATTTGAATTTGTATATATAAAAGAAAGAGGAAGAGTTTCGACCGTGTCAACTTTTGTACTTGTTCTTCTTGATCTTAATGAAATGCAGTGGCATGTGGAGCGTTGTAAAGAAATCGACGAAATTATCGTTATCTGTTGTTCTTCATCTTGAACCCACCACATAGACTTCAACAATGAACAACTTCTCATATAAATTAAGTATGAAAATTTAACATTAAATTCTAAGATAAAACAATCCAAATGAATACCCAATCAACAACCAAATATCAATCAACATTAATCCTTGAAAACTAAATTTTGCTGAACAGGAAGATTGTGTTGAGCATGAAACTGTTCGAAGCATCCTTCTTTACACAGGTGAACGTCACAGTACATGCATCTATACACCGTTTCCTTTCTTTTCTTGCCCTGCTTACTACACTATCTTTCTTTTAATATGGACAACTGTATAGACGAAATTGGGATCCACAGTTAATGAATCTCTAGATCTTCTAGAATATCCGCCTATTAAACCCTTTGCAACCTCAATTCTAAAATCAAGCATTGTACACGTCCTCCTTCTTTGAAAAAAAGGTGATTCTTTCATAACCAGAAATGCATTTGTTATACATAAGTTAATAAGATATGAAAATACGTATTTCTACCGTTTCTTAGCTGGTCGGCATATAGGTGGTTTAGACCTCAACTGATTGTTTCTGTCCACTCCACCCATAAACTTATGATACTTCTCCACTGCTGTTGGTCTAGACACCTCTATTCTTCTTCCATCTCTAGTTTTCCTAAATGTAGAACCATTTCCAGTTGGATTTGAGTTTGTAGATTTGATCTGCACCTGAAAAATTCAATATCTATATGATTGCTGTTTTCTATAATCATTGTACAATCTTTCTGTTCAATATGTATTCACTGCATTTCATTTGCATGTGTTTTCAATATATTTTTTCATCGTTTCTGGTCCTAATAATTACGAATGATATTATCTTATCATATGTCACAGCAAGGACCCCGTGGTCACAGGTATGTCATTAAAATATGAGTTTTTTGTGTTCCTATCTTTTTGTCATTATATTCTAGGTTTGTTTATCATTTTTACTCCATATTCCTTCATAAAATATTTGTAATAATTATCATAATGAGAAAAAAAAATCATGTGCTCAGTGTATTAATCCTATTATTTTATTTTTTTTACAGTTGTGAACTACCAGTAAATTGAAGTATGAGTAAATTTATTGTAAATGAATGCTATGCTGTGGATATTGCTGCTGGCAAGTACTGTTGTATGAATAAAAAAAATGAAAAAAATATTTATTACAAACTTGACTAGTTTTGTACCTTGTTCTGTTATATGAAATGTGAGATTTACCTGTTTTTGTTATTTTGCCAAACTGTAGCTACCAAATTTCCGTTTTGACAAGCAATAATTTCTCCTCTTGCCATTCTTGGAGGACAAACAATATCTTCTGGAAAGCCATGAGCACTTTACTTGATGGTTCCACAACAAAAAAATCACATTCCTTTCAATAGTTCTGGCTAATGGTATAGATGAAAAATATCTGGAAAAAAATGTAATGAAAACATCAACACCAGTTTGTCACATTGTTTTATGGAAATGTTGTACACGGTGTAAATATTTCTCAGAGACATTTCTAACATAACTGGATATCGCATAATGTATTACACAAGTACTTTGACACATAAATATATGAAACTATCGAAAAACTAAAGCATTTAGCTTTTTCTAAAGAAATTTTGATAAAATTACACATGATGGCATTTCTATTTCAGATCCTTGCACAACATCTTGACAACTTTTTGGCCTAGGTCTGGTCCCTTGTTTGGGTCGTCTTTACCCATATAAATACTAAACTAATAACAATAACCTGTAGTAGAGTCGCATCTCATCCACACGGAAGGTGGCCATCGGTTTTACCTCGTTTTTATTGT
>MJUU01059135.1:245565-265102 GCA_002080025.1 Modiolus philippinarum | reverse complement strand
ACACACGTTGGGTAGAACATTACAGTGTGACAGGGTCTCTTGTCAATTTCTTTCTATTTCTGTATATTATCCAAATATGCCATAGATTTACATTTTTCGGTCATATCTTCGATTTATTTATCACCACAAAGTGGTTTAAAATACTGAACATCCTTTCTTGTTTGATAAGTTTTCATACTATTATGAATCAAAATACATTTCTCGTATGATGATATCAACAAATTGGAGAAAAAATATCCCTGTATAGTTGAAATTTATTGTTAAATATGGTATTTCATCAAAGTGTTATGTAACGGTATCTCCTTTAAATGTAAAATATCTTATAACTGACATCCAAATTATACCCAATACATGACATTTTTATAAAATGAATATGCTTTCTGTCATAAAGTGTGGTTTTCATGTGTTTTTGTCCATTAATAGGCCCAATCCAAAAAGAATAAAAACAAACTTAAGCTAAAAGGGCAAAATCAGTTATGCATATGCGAAAATTATGTAGTTGCAAGGAGTTCATAATGAGACAACATATTTTACACAAATAATTATCGGTAATTTGTATGAAGTCCCTTTTATCTACAGAGACTGAAAATCTCAGTGGCACTACAATGGATACTATCATAAAATTATTTGATAACTGTGAATGTGTCACTTTCAGGTTGCTATACTGACGTCATGTTTTGTACTATTTGCCATGCCCTAATACGCGTAATACTATGAATAATCATGTAATTAACTGTGCTGAAGTAGAGATTACAGCTTATTTCAATTTATTATAGAGTTATATTTATAATTGTGCGAATAACCGACAGAGGGCATTTTGATTTTGATGCGGATTTTTCATGGCATAACAAATCAAGCTTGCCCCTGACGTGTTCGGTTGATATTGTCGGTGATAATGTCTGTACCAAATTAAAACGTCCTATATACAATATATATAATAAAATGTTCATGTTTATACAGAAAAAATAAGCAGTAGGACCTACTGCTTATTTTTCTGTATTTTTTCTGCTATAACACTCCTTTTTCCCCGTTGATACCTACTGAGTAGGTATCAACGGGGAAAAGGGAGTACCTACTGAGTAGGTATCAACGGGGAAAAGGGAGTGTTATAGCAGAGTATACACAAATTATGAAGTCCACGAAGCCAGGCAAATGATAACTGCTTCAGAAAGCTGAAAAAAATCATAGCAGGGATATTAATAAAAAACAAGCACCAAATTAATTAGCCAACATGTCAGTTCAGACCATTAATGAACGTAAACCTTTGGTTAGATAGAATTTAACAAAAACATGATTATATAACACACAGTAATTCCAATTGGTCATCTTCAGAAAAACATGTATCTGTGTGTTTGTTTGATATCTTTATTATATTATACATGCAACTGTAGTATAGATTACTGAGGCTGTTGTTCTTAAGTTTAGGAGGTAAATCGCATTGCAGGTCTAAAGACCGACTTCCTTTAGCTTATAGAAATGATAATGAAAATATACATTATACATGTTCACATCTGGTGAACCCTTTATCGAGTGATAGATACCAGTTAACACGTTTCAAAACATTGGGACCTAGTTCCATATTATGGAGTTTTAAGAAATCATGATTTGTGGTTTAAATGTCAATTATAAATGTCTGGTTTCTTTCCCAAAGTCTTGAGCATCCTTCGAGTTTTGAAATTCCAGCTGATGCTTCTGTCAATGCTGAACTAATAAAATGTCATGGGAATTGTGAACTCTTAATTTAAACCAGTTTCTGTTTTTTAGCCGAGTTGCTACGAAGTTGAATTCGGTTGATGGTTTGGTGATACGGACGGGCAGGTGGTCGTCAAACAGTTGTTTTGGGATGACAATTCAAAAAGTTCAAATCCAATTGATGTGAAACTTGGATATATTGTGAGTACAAGGAAGGGAGTAAACATATTGATTTTGGAGAAGGTAGGTCAACAGTCAAGGTCACAGTGGCCGAAAATAGACTGAACATTTCTGAAAAAAAAATGGTATCTGGATGATAATTCAAAAGGTGAAATGAAACTTGGATATGTTGCTGGATATTAAGAGGGGAGGATACCTATTGATTAAAAACGAGTGGCTCAAAGGTCAAGGCAACAGTTATAAAAAATCGATTGAAAATTTCAGAAACAAAATGGTTTCCGGATGATCATTTGAAAGGTTCACATCCAATTGAAATGAATTTTGTATATATTATTGTGTAGCAGGAGGGGACAAACCCTATTGATTTTCTTTAAAATGAAGGTCAATGATCAAGGTCACAATGACTGAAAATAGACTGAAAATTTCAGTAAAATTTTGTTTCCGGATAAGAACTCGAATCATTTACACCCAATTGAAACGACACTTTATTATATTTTTGGGTGCCAGGAGTAGAAGAAAGATATTGATCTTTTAAAAAGTAGGCAAAAGGTAAAGGTCACAGCGACAGAAATAGTTTGAAAATTTCAGAAAAATTTGGCTTCCGGACGGTTACTCAAAAAGTTTTCATCTAATTGAAATTAAACTTTGATATATAATTAAATGTTAGGATGGAAAAAACCTTATGATTTTATAAAAAATAGGTCAAAGGTGAAGGTCACAGTGATCAAAATTTGGTTAAAAATTGAAAATAAAGTTTCCTGATAAAGTGTAACGTTGGAGATAATTCAAAGGGTTAAGATTTAATTCAATTCAGCATTGATATACTATAAGAGGAAGAACCTTATTGATTTTTGGGGATAGAGGGTTAAAGTTCATTGTCAAAATGATTGAAAATAAATTTAAAATATAAGAAAGTTAGGTGATTGGCAATTACTCAAAAAACTTACATTCAATACAATTGAAACCAAGATATGAAAGACGAGAATCGTATAGATTTTGGAGAAAGTAGGTTTTGATGACTGAAAATAGATAGAAATTTTCAAATATATTTGGTTTTTCTATGATAGCTAACAAGTTGACATCTGATTCAAAGAAATTTTAGTATTTTCCTTGTTGCCGGATATTTTTAAAATATGTACTGAAAATTTTAATCAGTTCAATGTTGAGGTTTCAGTGATTTATATACTGACTTTTTCGAATTCGTAGAATTTTGGATATTAAGTAGGAAGATAATAGATCGAAAATTTTAAGAAATATTTGGGTGTCTACATTAACTTGGTTACATAATATTTCAAGTTGTAACTCGGCTTTTGTATGCAGGCGCGATTTAGATTTTTTCTTTATTCTGCTCGTTTCATTGATATCAGATAGCTAATAACGAAAGTTACACTTTATCAAAGGTTAAACGGATGGCTATCTCGACTAGTGCAGATCAAATTAAAACCTAAATTCATTCATGGAAGGGATGTATAAAAACTGACAGAACGAATATAAAATAAGGAAAGGATAGGAAAAGAGATTCTCCTCAGTTTCGAGCAAAATTTCAAAAATTCAGATATTGCAAAGTTCCGTAAAAAATCGGTTTTCGAACAAGGACCGAAGTACTGATGACTTCTTGGGAACTGACAATCCTCTAGAGGCATCGATCCAGTTGCCAATACCAAAGTTACTGTACAGTTAGGTCCTGCAGATGGACATTTCTACATCTTTGTTTATTTGCTGCTAATCAAATAAATTCTTCTGGAAAACAATTGACCGAAAGATGTATAAATATTTAGAATATTTTGTTAACGGTTAAAGACAATCATAACATACATACCGCATAGATTACACGATATAGGACATGCCTGCCTTAGATCTTCATCATTACAAATAACATGGTGCAATGTTTTATCAGTAAAGACATTAATACCGTACATACGATATAGGACATGCCTGCCTTAGATCTTCATCATTACAAATAACTCGATGCAATGTTTTATCAGTAAAGACATTTATATCATACATACCACATAGTTTACAGGATATAGGACATGCCTGCCTTAGATCTTCATCATTACAAATAACGTGGTGCAATGTTTTGTCATTGCAATCAATTCTCGTTGTATCTCGACACATCCCATTAAAATGAGTTGACGAGGGAACTACAATCAAAGATCTAGAGAAAGATTATTTTGCCATCATAAAATAACAGGTTAATTTAATAAGTAACGAATACGCACTTGTGGTGTTCTTGTTTGGGCGAAATATGTAGACACGTTTCTTCAAATTCTTAAACTTTAATCTGTTTTAGTTGCTGCCAGTTGATATTAAAAATTAAAAAAAAAAGATGACACTGGTCGCTCATCGATATGATAAAGTGACAAATTTCCATAATTACCAATTTTCCGTTGGCAATCAAACGTAGTTGCTCACAATGCCCCTTTGACCCTCTTTTCTTTCTTCTGAATAAAACTGAAAAATACTATTCACTGGACGCTAAACACTAACTAATTAAGCCTCGTTGATGGTCAAATAGGATTTGATGTGGAATTAACATTGTGATTTATTGTGTATTTTTATCGCAGTGGTTAATTTGTTAAATTTCAACCATTTTCATTTTATGAACATCTGGTTTCATTTGTGATGATACCTAGTATTCAGACATACTTTATTACCGCCCTCCAAAGTAAAGAGGTACACTATTTTAGCCGTTGTTATTATTCGTCCATCTATCGCATATTTCATGAACATTTTCTATATAATTGCCAATAATCTATGCAATACTATGTATACGATGCAGTTTTGTAAGTCGGCGCACCTACGCATTTACCTTCCTATTTGCGCTGTAATATTTAACCTATCTTTTTTTTTAATTTCTGTACAATAAACATGTCTTAAAGTTTGTACAGAAATCTTAGAAAACCATCTTTATATTTGAAATAGAAATAATTTTTCTTTGAGTGCGCCGACTTGGGAGACTAAACTGTGTGCGTTTTTTGTTACATGTATATCCCTTCATTTGCTTATGTATGGTGACAACATATGGATACAATTCAGTTTTTGACTTTCTAACGTTTTGATTAGATAATTACTTAAGACATAAGTTGTCGAAATGGTAGTTAGCTTTCAAGTCAGTTATGCCATTTTGATGGAAATGTGATTTTGTTTCAACGTTTTATTATTTACAAAATAAAAGTGACAACAAAAGTCAGAATCGATCAAAGGAAGAGACCAGTAAGGAAAATCCGTATAACATTCGACTGAATCAGGGGAACACAATCCGACACAGAACATTTTTGGCAAGCCGTCATATTCCCGACTTGGAACGGGCATTTTATAAATAAAATGGTGGGTTAAACCAGGTTTATCGATGCATCAACCTCCTGCTTATTTGACGACTAACTATAGCTTCTGTGTGCCCAGATTGTGTTAAATGTCAAAGCCATAATATTGTCAGGGCGCACTACACTATTTCAATACGCCAATGTTTGACAGACCTCGAAAATAGTACTATAAAAAAATAGTGCCTTTTCATTTGTAGTGACTCCAGCCAAATGATACATATAATAATCAGCAAGATCATAGAATATTTCTAGGTGAATGACGTAGAGCAAAGAACAGTTGAAAAAACATGATTAAGTTGCATAACAAGCTAGAACGGATCGAATGAAATACGACCAAATACCGAAAATTCTCTGTTGCGACTATGTACAAAATTAACCGGAACGTTTCAATTCAATTTCATTTTCTTATTTGACATACAACATATGGTTTAAATGTGTTTATTTTATCGTGTTGGTGATCTGATAACGGAAAACAAGTTCCCGCACCAGCTTATGACAAAATTTCATATTTGCCTCAGATTGTGACCGGATGTCAGCTTCGGTTTCAGAATGTATTCGGCGTTGTTTTTTTTTTTCGACCTTAAAAATGAAATTAAGCACGCGTAAAAAAGACGAGTTTCGTTATGGATTCGTAAGCCCGAAAGAAACGATACCAAATAGATCTAAAGAAAAAACGGCAGTAGAATACCGAAGAATACAAAGGAGTGGAATTATTGAAGTCCAAAGACATGGCCAAAACGAGGACACAGAAAACAATGACGTTAGACACAAAGAAAGGACGTTGGCCTGTTTTAAATTCATAAAAATAACATTACCTACGGTGGTTGACATCGAACTTGTGAACATTTCTGCAAAGCAAGGAAATTAATAAAGACAAGATAGTCATGTACAATGTAGTTCAATATTTTTGCATTTGCTCTCTCCTGCCATTGATTGATTAAAACACTTGGAAAACTATTTTAAGATTAAAATAACGTTTTATCAAGTTGAAGACTTTCAATCCCATTTGGTGACATAAAGTGTCGAAATGATCTTTAACAACACATTGAGCTTTGTTTTCGTTTGTTTATGCTTTCTCTTAGACTGTTATTCCTGGAAATGGAAATTTACTGGACCTTTAATCAATAGTGAATTAAAGGATTTGACGTAAATGCACATGAGACAAAGTCTCTACAAAAACATGGTAACAACAAGCAAAGGAACAACGCTTTTATTGTTGTTCTTCATCTTGGAGTAACCACGAAGCCTTCAACAATGAGCTATGCTCATACCTCATAGTAAGTTCAAGTACTTATTATGTACAGAATTTATGTTATGCTGATCTTAATGGTAATTAATATTGCTTTTAGTAAGAACTTTTCCTTTTTTTATTAGGTATTGGTTTAGACCCTTTGATTAAATTCGAAGCTCTTTGACCACATCTTTTGTCTTTATCCCTTTTTAGAAAGCATTAATTTAAGTTACCATTTTCCGACTGTTGTCATTCGTAAGAAAATTACTTCATTGTCAGCAAATAGACATCGTTTGGTTTTATGCATGTGTAACCAATATATATCAAAATTATTATTAAAAATTAACGTTAACGATGAATGTACATTAAATCACCATTGCAAAAACTGTGACTGCAACAACTTGTTTTTACAATGTACTGGAATTGGTCGTCCCTTCTACCAATAATGTCTGGCTGGACACAAGCCTACAACGGAACATAATTGTACAAAACAAAAACGGCATCCGTTAATTTGATGTTCTATATAACAGAAAGTGTAAATTATTTCAATTTTATTTCAAGTTCTTTTTATCCTATCATGACTCATGAAAGAAATACGAGACATTTATTTTCGATCCGGACTTTATCGCGGTATAGCGCGTCAAGCTTACCCTAAAAGGATCGCTTGACATCATCCGTGTTAAGCCCGGAACAAAAACTAAATTTGTAAATCCCTTTTTAACCCTATATGCGACTTAAATTTGTTTTTACTGAAAAAATCTTTTTGAAATAAAGTTTTCAGATTTTATTCATTACATAACATGCACAACTAAAAACATTTACTGCAAAACATGTCCCATTAATTCGAAATTTGAGTGTCTATTGTTGCGTTCAAGGAAGTGGCAAAACTTTATGTTTACCAAAATTAAGATTTCAACCCCAAACTCTCTACCTTCCATTGACTCACCGTTACGTTGTGCAAAAACAACATTGTATACATTTGTCAGGTTTTCACCTCTGATATATCTACAATGTAGACATTTCACATCGATGAATCTAACACATGGTGTAAGCTCGGGGTGTTTATCTTGACTTCATTGCAATAAAAAATTTGCCACTTCCTTGACGGCAGCAATATCTTGATATGAAGTTCTCACATAACAAGCACAACTACATGTATAATCATTTAAAGCATGAAAGTCCCTGACTCAAAATGTCCCATGCGTGGAGCAGATCATGCTTACCCATCCGGAGCACCCGATGATACCTCATTTTTTATAAGGGTTAACACTGTTAGTGCTTTAGTTTTGTGGCGTTCTTGTTCATTTTTGTTTATTTGGTTTGTCTTTGTCATACTGTCGTAATTCGTGTTGCTGTGAATGGCCGTGATTTTGGATTTATGATATCAGAATTTTCCCTTTCCTCGTTCTTGCTTCAGTATTCGGTTGCCGATGTTCAGATTCATTCATATATATATATATATATAAAATTTAGGAGACGACAATTTGATTTTCAGGGGAGGGCTTTGGCGATTTTGTCCAGAATTTTTTTTTCACTAAAATCTCGAACAAATTATCTTTTTCACCAATATGAAAAAGAAACGAAATGGGATGAATGTCAAGGAGACAACATTTCATCTCCAGGTTAAAAAGACCCAAAACAAAACATCCAGGGGTCCCGCACGGTCTTCAACACAGTGAGGAACCTCAGACCATATAGCAAGCCCTAATTGCCCCCTCCCCCCCAAAAAAAGTAAAACAGTGAATACATCAATGGAAACAAACCATATTCAATAACCAAAATATCAAGAAACTAAAATTTTATAAGAAGACAAGGACAAACCAATGCCAATGACCAACATATTCCTGACTTGGGACAAACACAAAAATTGCGGTGAGCTTAAACTCGTTTTCTTGGACCCAAACCCTCCCTTTATGTGTGGTGAATGGCTAAAAAATAAATACACAAAACACTCACATGTCTCATTAAATTATTTATTTGCATTTGCAACATACAAATTTATTCTTCAAATCAAAAACAAATTATTTATTTTCATGACAAGTAGAATTAAAAAAAATTGTTTTCACTGGCACCAAGTTTAAATTATTTATTTACAAAATCGTCCAAGCCCCCTCCCCCTTCCCCCCACCCTTGAAAAATCAAATAGTCTTCCCCTTACTGCATATTCTTTTTGCAAATACGTGTCATTAAAACACGGGCCATTACCCACTTGATGAACAAGTAAATGTTTTGTCATCTTTATATTACTCAAACTAAAAGTGATCACGTGGTTATATTAAATTTATTGAAGGAAACAAAACATTATATCGAGAGACGTTACTTCATCTTTGTAACATAGATGTAGACATATCTAGGTTTTATAACACCAACTGACTTGCAAGACAAGGAACTATAAAAACACATAAAGCATGTAAGTCAGAGATGTTCTTAGGGTGTCTGAGATTTTCCGGTCATGCACTTTCACTTTTCTAAGTATTACTGGGGAAATTACTGGTAAAAAACTCGCAAACAAATATTGTCTAATTTGTTTGATGTATATGGAGGATACGTCCATTTTCTTGGAAGTGCGTCTTAGTGCATTTTTATTTTTGAAAAAAGAACGATTTTTGTCTCGAGTTTTCTGTAAAATTTAGCTTAAAGGTCAAAAGAAGAATAATACATGCGTAAATATACAAATTAGCAAAGGATTATGCAAGGGATTGTTCGTTACGTCCTCCTTGATGATTTCTTTGATTTTGATTGTATCTAACTGGCATTTAATTTATTTGTTTTCACAGTACAGAAATACGTATACTCATATTAAATTACCCTTATATTTCTACACCCTCTTTCAAAATAATTTCTTCCAGGAGCTACTGACTTTTCTTCAACATAACAATCCTGCAAAAAAAAAAATCATTTATAATTTCTTAATCATTACTCTAAACAAATAAAAAAAAATGATTTACGCGACCTGCAACTGTACGTGATAAGGTTACCCGACCTTAGTGCTTTTTCAGGGTTAAAAAAGCAAACATACAAAGAGTATAAATTGTTTTTTCTCTAAGAGTAAGGAAATTGAATTTACTATTCAGCCGTCCAAAGACCTTTCACCAAATTATTTAAGTCGGCTGTTTGACGGTGATACCCCTATGCCTTTGTTGAGCACACTGCTTGTGCTTTAGTGTCATGGTGTTCCTGTTCTTTTTTGTTTGTTTAATCCTTGATCTTGCATCTGAATTTTTATCTCGGAACTATATTTGCTTCAGTAATTGTTTGTTGATTTATTTATATTTGTGTTTCTGAAATCAAAGACCACCAAAGTATTCCACAATAAATTGTGTTTCCTTGTGTCTCTTGTTATTTAAATAGCACGGATAAAAGATCTCATTTCTAATGACATTACCAGTATATTTTTTTTTGTCAAATCGTTACTGTAAATTGTATTGAACGTTTAAAAATGCTTGAATCTATTGGCAAACGTCAGCCACATTTCTTGGAAAATAGGAAATACGATTACCCAAACGTTTCATTATAGATTTTGAAGGTTTTTTTTATATATAGGTCTTCAAATTTGCAAATATTCATAATGTCCATCAATCGTAAGCATTAAGCAATACTACCTCATTCATCCCGCATGTAACATTCTGATCACAGGGAAATTGTTCTGTTAATGAGGCACAACTGTAACACTTGATACCTGTGAATACATAAAAGATGATAAACAGCGTTCTTGAATGTTTTTTATTCTAATTTCACTGTTCAAAAAAGACTTAATTTCCCGTCTGAATATTTATATTGCAAAAGTCAGATTTTAAGAGTCAGAGCAAAGTGTCCGAATGGGATTCTTGTTTGACATTACGAAAAGACTTGATTTTCAGTCTGTATATTTATATTGAAATAGTCAGATTTTAGACTCCGAGCAAAGTATGTGGCGTTTTAATTTGACTGTACAAAAAAGATTTGATTTTCAGTCTGAATATTTATATTGCAGAAGTCAGATTTTAAGAGTCAGAGCAAAGTGTCGAGTGGGATGACTTTTTATTTCTTTTGCTGGAAGCTTATCGAGTTGGTCTTGTAAAAAACAGGATTCATTTTATTATGTACGACCTTGCTTCAAAATGGCCACAATTTAGTTGAAAACTAGAAGAAATCTTTCACAAATCTTTCAGTTAAGATCCTTATGATTTTTTTAAATCTCTATCAGCTTTTATAACTCTCTCGAGTTCTTGATTTCAAATATTTTATTCTGAAGTTGATGTAAATTGTAGAAATGACAATATGCAGAAAGAAAATTTACAGTAACTTCGGTATTTTGTTTCCACTAGCACATATACAATGATCTTGTTTGGCCAGTTGGATCTTATCACGATCTTGACAGACTTAACACAAAATTGTTAAGACAGTGTAAGATATTCAGTCGTTTTTCAAGATCATTGCTTTCAAGGACGATCAAGACCTGTTCAGTTTATCATGATCAAACAAGATAGCTGCATTCAACTGCGATCAAGATGTGTTTAGTGTATTCCGATCAAACAAGATCAAGATCTTGTTTGGTCTTAACACACTGAACTCGTCTTAATCGTTCCTGAACGCAATTAATACGTTTATCTTATTTGATCTTAAACTATCTTAACACGTCCTGATCGTCCTTGAAATAATTATCTTGTAAAGCAACTTTAAATCACACACCGTCTTAACAAAATTGTATAAGCTTGTCAAGATCGTGATAAGATCAAAATGGCCAAACAAGATAATACCATATCTGCTAATTTTTAACAACAAATAGATTTTAGATTCTGTTGGTAACCATATAAAAACTAGAAGTGTGTTTTTGATACAAAAAACGAATGTCTCCCTCCAATACATATATTTCTGGAGATTATTGGTACTTTTATATGTTGCCACTACATTTGATTATTACTAAATTTGGTTGAACTGCAAAGAAAGATGTGGGGGAATTAGCGTCCACAATCTTAATTTATCAAAATTCTACGACAAAAAGGAGCATTACTCCGACAAAAATTGGCCGACCAATTCGCCCAGACAATTTGCACAACTATGCATATTAGTCAACAATTCTGTAAAGTTTGGTTGTCATGTTAACAAAACATTCGTGCTACATAAAAGAGATAACTATAATAGAAATAACCCGTTCAAAAGTCCAATATTTTACGCTTACCCGTAATACCCCGTATTCTGTATCCAACTACAAAATAAAGAATGCAAACGAAAGTTCCAAGATTAAATATCATTTCAGTTGGTACATGTTTTACCAAAAATGTATGTCATTTGACCTTTGACCTGTTTATCGGTATAATCGTAAGAATTTACTGTGACGAGATAAGAAGCTTGTACCTTTGTTACCGAAGGAAGTGTCAAAATATTTATTCATATCTATAGAAACTTTTAGAATTATATTCCTCAAAGACCTTTTTTTTTCTTTCAACTGCAAATCAATGTCCGAGAATGTTTATAGGGTAGGTGCAAAGAATGTTGTTGAATGACGATCTTTCATGAGGTTTAAGATACATGGAAGATTATAAGTTTGGGTTAGGACAAAAACGTTTGCCTTCGTTACGACAACCAGTAAGTCGACACTTTTTTCGAGAAATATAGAATCGGTTTTCATACTGAATGGAACATCTTGGTTCTCCACACAGATGGTCTACAATGGTTCCCTGCCACGCTTTGTATATAATGACACGACTACATTTATTTTATCTTTTGTTTCGTCTCTTTTTTTCTAGTTGACAAAATAAATATGTTACATTGTATGGATTCATGGAATATGTGCCATACTGATAAGATATAAAATAAAACAATTCAGATATCTAGGTAAATAAACTGAAGAAGTAGTAATGATTTGTAGTAAGTACAATAATTTGTTTTATCTTGTAGATGGAAATCTTTGATCACTGTATTTTACCTACATATATGTGCAGTGTGTACTCATTCGTCCGGCCGACCGATTAATTATTGTCACGTATATGATAGTGTATACTCACTCTTAGGGAGCTACAGCTGGCTACACGGCATCTGAATCAGGTGGTGAATAGAGGAATACACATTGTGGTGTAATCAGGACACCCTTCAAAAATCCTGACCGCAAGACATTATAGGAAATCTTGTAGAAACGCCACTCTCAATTCAATAAAAAGACCCCTTCTAAATTTCTCGATACAAGAGTTGAATTACTGGCAATTGTATTGATGGCTAAATTTTCTGTCCTTACCCATCCCTTCTTTCCTCCAGTGGCAATCAAAGTTGTTGATTCCATCTTTTGAATTCATTACCTTATTCTCATTCTAACTTTGCAGATAAATTGCTCATTGGACGTTAGATCTCCAACTATTTAATTAATTAATCCTACTACAATTGTTTGGTATTTGTATTTGCAGTCAAAGATCCCCAAAACTGTTTGAATAATATAAAACCAAATTTATTTATACTAGTCCTTTGGTGGTCCCCATCCCTTCAAAGTATGTAATTCTAAGGTTGGTACGTCATTTCAGATGGCCACCAGTGGGCAAAAGAGTTACTCCATAGAACCCCATGAAAAATGCATTGAAAGATCTTTTCCTCTGACACATGGTCCATACATTTTGTGTTACATTGAGGTCTATTAACATCCTAGAAAAATGGGACCCTTTAACGTTGATATTATTTGAACTGTCTATGTTGATGAGCCAGGTGCCAGGTGAGCTATACAGGCTCACATGCTTATTATCTAAACTATGAATATTACTTGTATATAGAAAAATATTGATAAGGTTTAATAATATTATGTATTAGTAATTTATTTATAAAACTTTTCCTTTGATCTCTTTTGCCTTGTTTTTAATTGGATTTCAACGTTAGCTTCCGATGTTGCCGTTGTCCCTGTATTGTCTGACGGTTCGGTTCTCACTTACTTTCTGAAAATAAAAACCAATTTGATATCAAATACGTTCAAGATGTCACGTGTGGGTTGCCATTCGCGTCAAATTTCTAAGAAATGTATATTATTGAAGTAATGACCAATACCTTAGCATGTTAAAACTCGAACATGCAACAGGCTTACTTGATATCAAGCACGATTCATAAATGTAAAGCCTTGTCAAAAACTAATACAGGTCATTCGAAGTAATTAGGCATCTTTTTATTACTGAAAAATCTGACCAGACGTGTTCCTGTCACCGATCTAATTTTGGACATATCGCTTGAAACGTCTGCTTCGCGAGAATTCGAGAATTGAAAAATTGAAATTGGGAAAAATGTTTGAAACTATCGCTCCGTAAATTTTATGATGACCATAAAAAGTTGGCCAATCAGTATCGTGTTTCAGTCTCAAATTAGGTCACGGCTTTGTCGTATCACGCATGGTATCTGAGCGATTGATTGTTCGTTAATGCAAACTTTGTGAGATAAGAATTATAGAGGGATATAAAATATAGCTTATTTTAAGCGTGAATCTTTTTACATTTGAAAGGAATGGGTGAATATAGAAACAAATTAATTATATCTTAACATTGATTCTTAAATATGAATAACATAAGAGGTATATGCGGAGCAAGTTTGTCACGTCATGATTTTGAAAAACAACTCCTGAAA
This sequence comes from Modiolus philippinarum, assembly GCA_002080025.1. NCBI lineage: Eukaryota > Metazoa > Mollusca > Bivalvia > Mytilida > Modiolidae > Modiolus > Modiolus philippinarum. The sequence continues at coordinate 251,101 of MJUU01059135.1, read as the reverse complement.
CATAAGGGCCATTTAGGGCTTGTTATATTGTGTGAGGTTCTTCACTGTTTTGAAGACCGTACGGTGACCCCTAGATGTTTTGTTTTTGGTTGTTTTAACCTGGATATGGGATGTTGTCTCCTTGACATTTACTCCATTTCCTTTCTTTTTCATATCTATTCGATTTCCTGTATCACTGTATTTTTTCACGATAAAAACACCGAATTTGTCCTTTCTCAGGATTTGCCAGTCTTACAGTATTACCTTAGCAATGCGTGGAGCAGAAGAAATATAGACACGTCAGAAGCACCTGATACTTATGGAATATTAATAATATCTGTTTTATTTTGCATCATGTTTGTTTTAACGTTATCATTGAATTGCAATATTTTTTTTCTTTGTTCAGTCATAATTAAAAAAAATCCTCCCTTTTACCTGTTACGTTGGTGTTCGTTTGATACGATTTTGTTTATTTCTATATACCGGCAGAAAGATTGGTTCCACTTGAGGTAGTTCTGGAAGAGGTCTGAGATTCCGTTTGTTTTGGCTTAGCAAACATCATTTTCATATGATCCGTATTGTAAAATTTCAAAAATGATACGTGAAGTAAACAACATGCATATTCGTTTACAGTTTTTTAAATGTTTTTTTTTTTTATCTTAAACGTGAGGACGTATAAGTAATGACTAAATACCGACCTTACTGTGAATTTCAATTCTGCATATGCGCATTTCGACAACTTATGTCTCTTCATTGCAGATAAAATATAAACGTTTGGAAGACCATACACTCAAAGCTGTATAAAAACTGAGAGAGAACAAATAAGCAATATGATCTAAATGTTAAGACAAAATCAACTAAGGACAGAGCTTTGCACGAGGGAGATAGTTTTCAACAAAATTTACAAAGAAATTAGATATTGTAAGGTTCCAAATAGAATCGGCTTTCGGGTCAGTACCGAAGCACTGACTACTGGGCTGGTGAATACCCTCCGGGACTAACAGTCAACCAGCAGTGGCATCGACGCAGTGGTAATAAATGACTAAATACCGACGTTACTGTGAATTTCAATTCTGCATATGCGCATTTCGACAACTCTTCAGTGCAGATAAAATCTAAACGTTTGGAAGACCATAAACTCAAAGCTGTTTAGAAACTGAGAGAACAAATAAGTAAGTGTGATGGCGTGAACCCCCCCCCCCNCCCCCCCGCCCCCCTCCCAAAAAAAAACAAAAAAAAAACAACCAAAATCTGAATGATCTCTTAAGATTTTGTTTCTTTTGCAGATGTTATATTGCTGTCACTTATTTTTACTGAATGCATGTTTGCAGTGGTTTGTAAGTAACTCAAAAATATAATTTATTAATTGTATTTTTCACATAATGTTATTCAATGTGTGCATGATATCTTGATGGTGAAACATTTAACCTAAAGTCACTCTGAATATAATACATCGGCAAACGAATACTGAAGCAAGAAAGCAAGATCGAGGAAAGGGGGGAATCTAAAATCTCAAATCCAAAATCATGGCAATTCACATCCATAACGAATAGAGACAGTGTGACAAAGACTAACAACAAGCAAAAAAGAATTGAATAATTATGTATGTTGTAGCGTTTTAAAGAAATGTAAAACTGCCTATTACAGAAAACAGGTAATTTTGACAGGGTCATTTCCCGATAAAACATCCATTTATTAAATGAAAAACCAAGGTGATCCAAGATGGTTGAAACAGCTTAGAACATTTTGTTACTGATATACACCTGTATCGGTAATAAATCGGGAGATGGCTGTCACAAAAATGCTTCATATTATCGAAGAGCCCCACATTGATATCCATGGTTAAATGTTCAATGGGTTGGAAGAAATATATGTTTTAATAACCCTGTTACATGTTTTTGTCATTTTAGAATGGTCGTTATAAAAAGTGTGAGTTCACAATTAGCTAAATTAAATATAGTATTAATAAATAGTTGGTTTTAAATGTCCCTGGTCTGTTGTAATTACCTCGGAAGCTATACTAGCTTCCGTTGCCTCGAGCCTCAACAGACTTTCAGGGGTCATTATTACAATCATTTAGCATACGTCCACAAGGATACCATATATTATTACTTGTTTATTGGCTTGTTTTCGAATCTTATGTATTGTTCCTGTAAGTGATTTGACTTAATAACAGAAAATTTATACTCATATATTTCGTTAAAAATTTACATTGATTTATCTATGTGTTTATTTTTACAGCAGGACTACATTGTCTTGATTGCAAGTTTATATCTGAGCCTGCGCAGTGTAATGTGGCAAGGAAATGTAATTCTAGAGAGGCAAGTATAATGCCATATTCATGAATGAGGGAACAAGCACTCTTTGTTGCACGCTTGATTCAATCCCCTTTAATTTGAACTGGTGTTACGTAAGCTGACTTGTGGTACATGTACTACACAATCCAGCAAAGTGTTTCTTTTGTTTTTGTTTTGTGTTTTTGTTTGTTTGTTTTTTTTTTATTGGGGGGGGGGATTTATTTGCCTTTTTTGTTTTTCTTTAGTATCACAGATGCCAAGTAAAGTTGCGCTCAGACATAACCTCTACTAAATGTAAATTTAAGCAGTCTTGAAGCTCATCTAATTTGACCTGGACCCGATCTTTCAAAAGCTTTGACAGATAATCTGGTTTACCTTGTGTCGAGATCAAGTTAAGCTAACTAACCTGAGAAACCCTTCTTAATTGTCTGTTGTTGATACTTGCTTCCGGTCAGTAGAAGTTGGGTAAAAAATTTATTTCTAAGTCATTGCAATGTTTGTTTAGACACCTTAGTTATAATAGCAGACTCAAATACCTAGGCTTGCCAATACTGCAGTACAAAAGATTAAGGAGCGATATAGTAGAAAACTACAAAATTATTAACAATTTTGATAAAATCTAAAACGTAAACCTCTTTCAATGAAAGATTCAATCACAAGATGACAAGTAAAAAAACTACAAGAGATACAGCAGATCTAACATCACGAAATATAGTTTTACTCAAAGAGTGGTAGATGTATGGAATAGCTTGCCAACTGTAGTTGTAGAAGCAAAAAGTGTAAACAATGCAAGAAACATTTTCTTTTCCATGTAAATAAAGGTTCTATTTACCATCCCTAATCTCTGTTTTGCCTTTTTTTGTTTGGGGTTGAATATGTAATTAGAATTTTAAGTGGTTATCAATAGTTATGCAAAAATCTTTTTCGTTTTTCGTTTTTGTTATTATATAATCTCCAAAATTATATTCTGTATCAGCTGGCGGGCAAAAGTGGATGTGCTTACATTAAGATTTGTTAAATTGCAAGAGCCATTTGCTTGACCAGTCCAGAAGACTATCTAGATCATGCTGGAGTGATTTTTGTTCTTCTGCATTGTTAGCAGGAGCATATATTTTAGTATCTTCTGCAAATGATTAAAGTATGATGTTTGTTACTTCTGGTAAGTCATTAATATAAATTGTGAAGAGTATCGGCCCTAGTACACTGCCTTATGGAAATCCACTACTTACACGTGTCCACTTAGATTCAGCCCCATTTAGCACAAATTCGTTTTCTTCACCTCAGAAAATCAAGTAATTTACCCGTATTAAGTAGGCTTGAAACATGTGTATCAGTCTTTTATGAAGAACTCTGCCAAACGCCATCTGGAAATCTAAATATATTGAATCAATAGCCTTGTTGTTGTCTAGTGTTTCAGTCAAATCCTCCATTGTCTCTATTAACTGGGTGGCACAAGATCTACCTTTATGGAAGCCATGCTGGCAAGGTATAAAAAGCAGATTTTTTCCATGTGATCCATTAAAGCACCCCTTACAAATTTTGCCATTCTTATGCAAATTATTGAAGTTAAACTAATTGGACGGTAATTTGATACTTGATGTTTTGGACCGTTTTTATGCAAGGGTCTTATGATAGCTTATCTCCAAATTTCTGTTATTGTTGTACTTTGCTTTGATTTCAAAAGAATCTTTGTAATTGGAACTGTTATACAATCTGCTGTTTCTATGATGAATTTGGGTGCATTTGGCCAAGACCACTGCAGGTAATTTTGTTTCCTAATTTTACTGAGGTATTCTGCTACTTTGGTTTTCTCAGATGTTATAGTCTCTCGTGTTTTTTCTGTCTTTGGAAAAGCAATTATGTTACTATTATCTTCAACAGTTTAAACACCATTGAAGAAATTATTTAATAATTCTGTTTTCTTTATTATCTAAATGAAGATTTCCTTCATCGTCTTTTATGCATGGTATATCATCATTTGTTTTAGTTTTTGATTGGAGATATTTCCAGTATATTTAGGAGTATTTTTTCGTTTTAAGGGCTACTGATTAATCATACTCCAATTTAGCGTTACTTACCAATATATTTGCATATTTCTTTGCCTCCTCATAGTTATCTTTATTACTGAGGCTTCTATACTGTAGTACTTATACTTTTTCCAAAGCCTTTTTTTCAAGAGTGCAGACAGAGTTTCTTCATTAATCCATGGACTGTTGAATATCTTTGGCCTTGATTTGCTCACTGGTATGTATTCTTTATACGTATTGGACCGTTATCGGCAAATCTATTCCTCATATCATTAACATCCCCGTCAGCCAATATTGAATCCCATTCTTGGTTGGATAAATACATGTTTATATCATTGTAATCTCCCTTGAACATTTTATAGAATTCATACATTGTGTAAAATTTTCTCCATTCTCTGTTTTTCCTATTTGAAATAAGAATTCAAGTACCTCATGGTCACTGTTTCCTAGTGGTGCGCAATGTTCAATTTCTTTTGTCATACCTTCTTCGCTGGTCGTTACTAAAACCAGCAAACTTTGTTGGTTATGTTCTCTTTATCTCATAGGTAACCGTACATGTTGATAAAGATACTGTTAGCATCGTTTAATGTTTCTGAAAAAAATCTGTGGCTATGTTTTCAGTTCATACCGTTGTTGTATTGCTCTCCCAATCGATCTTTTTAAAATTAAAGTTTCCTACTACTAGTATGTGGCTGTAGTTTATGTTCTGTATTGTTTTATACAACAGAGGTCACTTAATAGGAAAAAGAAGGGAAACGGGGAATGTGTCAAAGAGACAACGACCCAAAGGGGAGTAATAACAACTCAAAGCCACCATAAGATCTTCAATGAACGGTGAGGAAACCCCACACCCAACGGCAGGTCGGAATAGGCCCCTATATAAAGAGTAAACAAGTTCAGCGAAATAAACATCATCCTAGACTCCCATAGACATAAAGTGAACTAACTAGAAAACAGACAAGACACACAATGGCTTAATAGATTTCCTGATTTAGGACAGGCGCAAACCTGCTGCGGCGGGATTAAACTAGTTTTATTGGGCCCAAACCTTCCCCCTACAGCCAATGTGATAAATAAAGAAACAATCGTAACAACAGTAAAATTCAGTTGGCAACAGGACTGAGTCAATTGTGAGAAATGAAACTGAGAGAACTAAATATACGGACATAAACATGAAATCACAAGAGACTACTAGCAGTTAACTGACATGCCAGCTCCAGACCCATTACCAAC
>MJUU01059135.1:224570-244901 GCA_002080025.1 Modiolus philippinarum | reverse complement strand
CGTCTGCATATAAATGTTATGAGTATATTTTGACCGTGTCTATAGCCTATACCGATTTGTACATGTTCTATATATCTGTTTGTCCTGCTATCTAGTTGGAACGATGTTAGCGTCTCTTTTGTGTACATAATACATCCTCTATCTGTAAATGTCTTTTTGGGAGACATGTCCAAATTATAACCTGGAATTGTCAGTTCTGAAATGAAAATATCGCCTACATCCCAATTTTTAGAAATACTTCTGGAATAGGTGATATCCAGGTTCTTGGTATGATGTGGTATGCACTACCTAATTTATCACTTTGTAGGAGTTATCTTTTTTGGGTGTGGATTTCAAAGTAGGTGTTTTATTCACACAGATCTAGTTGAATTAATCTTAAGTGATTTTGTACTAATTATTGAATCTTTGAAATCATCTGATATAAAAATGTTTTTTTTATACTACCTTTTATTTTACTTAAGGATGTTCGCTGGTCAATTTTAAAATAACAACGATTCCGATTAAATGTGATTTTTTGTTAGAAAATTGTAAGAGAAGTAATTTAAGTGAAAAAAATTGATAGGTTACTGATGTAATTTTTGAGATTCAAGTGTTTGAAAAAATGGCGGGAAACTGAACTCCTCTGCATTTTTCATAGGTTACACATGAGGAATGTTTATCCAATAATGAATGTGACAAAATAACACCAATTGAATAAAATTTTGTCAGAATGCTCCAAAAGATATATAAAATGAAATTGTGGAAAAAAATTAGGGGGTCACCGGCAAAAGGTTATTAAGCTTTTAAATGGATAAAACCAGAGAAGTCCGAAAATCTGACAGAAATACACAAACATGACCAGCTAACATCCTTAAGAACTATGAAATCAGGTGCCTGTCACTGACAGAAATATTTTATTTCCTTTGGCCATATCTGTAATGAAATGTTCCAAAATATTTTACTCCTTTTGCTTCATATGTTGGCAGCTTCGATTTTCTCAGACAAACTTGTTCTCGTCTTGATATAGATGAAATATTGCTGAGTAGACGTTAAACAATATTCAATCAATCAATCAATCGATTTTCTCAGAAATAATTCCGTTTTTGAAAAATTCAAGTTAGAATATTTCTATTTTCCTTAGTGCTCATCACAACAAGGAATCAGGAAACAGCTTATGTCAACACCGGGATCAGTCTAAAAGTATAAATTATAGGGGGGTGCAGACCATGAACTTGGATATGGTCTATTGCAAAAACGCAATAGTTGTTTCCTTTTTTTTTTATTAAAATCGTCCATTTTTTTTAAAAGACTTTCTGAATTTGTGTACAGTATTTTTAATTATGCACTATTTGCAGTGAGGGTGTGGTTAAAATCTTTAAAATTATTTAGTTTCCTTGTCTGACGAGTGGCTGTATATGTCTACGTCCGCCTCCTGAATTTCCACCTTTCCAATAACAGTTGTATCTCCAGACAGTGCAGCTCTGGTTTGAGCTTTTCCTTTTTTTTTCTAAAGAATTGCATCAAAATGGGTTGGGAGGAAGACTGTGTTTATTGCAATGTACCGTCCATACTACCGTCCATATTTTCCTCAGATTCAGGATCTGTTAACCAAGCCTCATTTCTGTTTAACCTTTCTGGTAGTTTCATATCTTCTTTTTCTTGGAATTGTCTATTTTCTGCATTATTCCCCTTTGCTTTATGTTCGGTCCTACTTTTTTCTTATTAATTTCCCTATTGAGGATCGACACATAGGGATCAGTTTTTTTATATAGCACTATCAAATTAGTCAAACAAAGACATTAGTTCACTCTAAAATTCGTCCTAAAACTACAAATTAAAAAAAAATTACTTGCCTCACCAATGCTATTTATAATTATAAACAGGATAGTGCCCTACTAATATTTACTTGAGATCAGATATCAACTTAATCGAGTATGCGGTACATCCACAGTTATGATAACTGCCTGTTTGGGTGAATTCTGTCATGAAGAAATAGAAGTTTTTTTGTTTGCACTTGGTGTGTTTGTGGCAGGCAATTATATCTGACGAGAATCGTGGCGTTTGAGCAAAGTTGTGTTATCTTAGGTGGTCATTGTAGTAATCACTTATATGACTTAGATAGTTGTCCTCATATAGTGGTACAATTAAGTTGGTTTTTCATTTTTGGTACAGTACAGTCAGTTTCTGTTCTTTTGATGACTCGAATACACTGCAGTACTTATTATTTTTTGTTGTACAGGTACATGTTTATTATTACTGGTGTCTGTAGTTGAGGTTTCCTGTATCTTACTTTTACATTTCGCGTTTTTGTACACTTTGAGTTGGTTTATTGTGTAACAGATTATATTCTCTGGGGAGTAGTATGGGCAGTCTAAAGAATAATTCCGTTCTCACAATTTGCACTTATTGCTTTATCTCTAGAGTTCAGAGCTTCTGTAATACAAATCTCTGCGTTTTGATATGGTGGGACGGGGTTCTTACAGTAATATACTTCCCCCATTTTTGTCAGTTCACGTGTGCTAAACCATGCTAAGATGAGTGGGTTTCTTCTATCCTTGACTTTTTGCAGGACTGTGTCTGTTCTGTTCACTGCTTGACCGCTACAACTGCACCCGATTTAGATAGAATTTCAAATCCGGCCAAGCTCGGTGCTACACGGCGAACACAATTTCCCTTGCTGTCACTTACTAACATAGTATAGTTTTTAAACATTTGGCTAGTTCTTTATATTTTTTTCATGATTTTAGTCAATGAAATTGTGTGGAATGTCTATTCCAAGCATTGTTGTATTAAGCAGGAATTTCACTGTTCATTCAATTTATAAACAGTATGTATATTATCATAAAATACAAATCGTAAATTAAAGAATAGGAAGAATGGGAATAAATAATGGCCCTGTCTTCTTTATTGCACAACTCCAACGTTTGCCGTCGTGTGAGCACATTTTATACATGATGGTGTATTTTGTGTTGTTAGGGGTACATTCTTAACACGTTAAGAACACTTCAAAACACGTAGACAAGCGTTGTTGAACGTTAGGTGCGTCGAAGAATTTTTGAAATATCAAAAACAAGCTGTTGAAAAGATATGCAAATGCTATAGGCTAACACAAGAGAAACGTTATACACACGCTTCGTTTGATATGATATAGCTTGAGACTTTAGTCAGTTTGTTTTGAAGTGAATTTTTTTTTATATGACAATTATTTCTGGTCGACAAATATATTGGTATTATAGTAAAATTTCAAAGTTTTTGATTTATTTGTACAGGATTGTTACATCGAGAAGTTTGTAACTGGTCAACAGTCAATATTCTATGATCTTGGATGCAGATCACATTCGGTAGGTAAAAAATCCTGACTTCAATTGTGGAGCTTAATTCATAGTTGCAATGATGCTTTCAAATGTATCTTGAAACCTTCGCTAATTATTTATTTGTTAACCTGCACATTTTTTCAGTATGCCTTTTGAATTAAAAATATATGTTAGTTTTCGTGTTGTACGTAGAAGAAAATCGGGTCGTTAATTATATCAGAAGCCATTAAGACCAGCATTTGACGAATAAAAATAGAATTTGAATTGCAAACACAGCATCTGTTTGTATGTTCTAAACACATCTTGAAATAATAAATACATTGTAATTGAGTTACAGTAAATGATGGCCGTTTCGACAATGTATGTCTCTTCAGTTTGGAAACCACACACCCTATAAAATATGAAAAAAAATCATTAAGAAAAGACAGAGAAAAAAAGTATCTGAAGTCTTAAAGGGGACTCAAATTAAGCAAAAGACAAAGTTTTACACGAGGAAGTAGCTCCTTTAACAAAGTAACGGAACTACTTGTCTGGCGATACACTTTTGGATTTACAGTCTACCAGCAGAGTTATGATAAAAACAAATTAAGGTACTGCAGTACGCCATTTCGACAATTAAAGTCTCTTCAGTGAAGATTTGTTTTAAGAATTTGGATACAAAGGATGCAAAATGGTTGAAAACTAACAGCGAGGTTTTATATTGAAGCAAAACTTGACAATAACATACACCACATTAAGCTTGTATCTATCAGGCTACATATGGAGTTGTCATCGCAAGAAAGACCAAGGTAAACAATATGCATTTTGTGTACCCCGATTTTTCTGACTTCAGCTTAAGATATATTAACATTTTAAGAATTATATAGTTTACCGTAAATGTCTATACAAATCTTGTTATTCATTCTAGGTATGTCAGACTCGTCATCCTTTTGGAAAAAGATACATTACACAAAAGTACAAACGTAATACTCTTGTCACGTGTTCTGATTGCTGTAATGGTACAGATATCTGTAACGTAGGAGGACAATGTGGAACGACAGGTTATCCATAACTCAAAATTCTTTCGCCAGTTACATAGCTTGAGGGGTATATGATTGTCAGATTTCCGCCTCATTCAAAAATTGTTCGATATCCTCGTGCTTGATCTTATCAAAATTTATTGCCAACACGAGCTTCATACTTCTTTTCATTTCTCTAAAAATAAATAAAGGCGTTCATAAGCATTTCAAATTTATTATTAAATTGTAATTGTTTTAGTTAACTCTTTTAAAGCAAAAATAGATTCTAGTATAAATCTTTCAAAAGTATCCAGAAACCATTTTCCCGGCAAATTTGATGTCGTTTATCTAAACAATTTGCACATCGATCTTTTAATTCTTCTGCTAGATGCAATTTATATACATAACTATTTGAATCTGACGAAATCTGTTGAATTTTAATAATAGTTTTACTTATATTCGTACTCCCATTACTCAAATTATTTCAAATGCAAAATTCTGTAGTTTAGACATTTGTGAAAGTAAGTATGAATAATGATAGTAAATTTTTAACTAGTTTGAACTGAAATGCATGTGTGTTCTCAACAGTATAGACTGAAATTTTTACTCTATTTTTATCACTATTCAACACTTCTTGTAGAAAATCTGTCGTTTAATTTTCACCAAAAACTCAGAATAGAAAGAAAACTAGTATATGTAAGATATATTAAAATTTCAGAAAATTCTACTGTCCCATTTTTACTTAATTTAAAATAAAATGGTTAAAAATCAATAAAATTGCCAAATCTTTGCTATAAAATTACCCCCCTTGGAAGAAATCTGACTTTTACATATTTCATTATCTTTGCACAGCATTGCCAAAATGTAGAGTAAAATGCACTCATTATAAATAACTGAATGTCATGAGAAAGTCAATATTTATTTGCTGTGTGGAAATGTTTTTACAATTTTAAAATTTTAAACATACCTATTGCAATGATTCTATTTGCTTGTGTCAGTAATGAAAAAAAAAAGAAAAACAAAGTTACCTCCTCCTACCCCAGGTCTTTTGCTTCACTATAAATTCACTTGATAAAGATTGTCGAAAAGTTTCATTCAATTCCAGTCATTGGTCAAGGAGGAGTTCGGAATGGCATACTAGTACCCCTCATGACAATGCATGATTAAGTTCATATTTTGTTAAGTGAGCGGAAACAAAATCGTGAATGAGAGATGAAATATGGCATCATGTGATAAAGATTCTCTGAAAGTATGATCAAATTCCAATTATTGGTTTGGGAGGAGTTGCAGATTACATACAATGATTACCCTACCCAATACATGTACTACTGCATAGCTAAGTCAATGTATAGCTATGGAAAGAAAATCAAAGATAGGAGGTGCATTATGGCATCATTTGATAAATACATGTTTTCTCTTAAAGTTTCTTCGAATTTCATTCATTGGTTTCGGAGGAATTGCAGATTGCATACCAGGAGCCCCTCATAACAATGAATGACTACGTCCACGTTTAGATTGGGTAAAACCCCCCAAAAATTTGGTCAGATCAACACCGTTGACCCCATCAGATGCTTTGTTTTGGGCCGTTTTAAAATGAAAACGGTATGTTGTCTTCTTGACATTTAACCCATTACCTTTCTTTTTTATATCTTAGATGGGACGTGTACTAGGGCATAATGTCCTAAAGATTCTGAAAATTTATTAAATTCCATTCATTGTCAAAAGCCGGGTTATAAAAATCTAAGTAATCAATCTACCATTCTGTTATTTGGTGGTTGTAAATTGACGGAAGATTCGAAATCTAAATTAACAAACAATTCACACCCAAGATGAATTTATACTATCTATAAAATGTTCACAACTAAAACATTTGAAATGTGTGACGAAATGATGAATTCACAGTAACATGATGAATAAATAAATTCACATTAACTTCGATATTTAGTTATTTCCAATATAAATGGGATTAGTGACAGAATAACTGAGCACAGTAGTCAGGATCGAACCGGAGTCAATGAGACAAAAACACAAAGCAAGTTGAACCACCGGAACAATTGTCGGCCGTAATGGTCCTTATTTTGTAAAGGCATTTCGAAAGAAATGGTGTGTTAAACTGGTTTTATGGCACGCCAAACCTCCCTTCCATTGCTATAGTGTCCGGAAGCAGCTCTACAGTAATTGATATTGAAAGGTCGTGAACAGTTAGAAAATGATTATCCCAATACTAAGTAAGAAAAGATTCTTGGATCAGAGTTAAGCTTCAAATTATTCCACAAGGGACTTGTATCTTTTTGAAAACCTTTTTAATGATCATATGACACGGAATTTTTTGGAGCCTTAATCAGTAAGGCGGTCACGGAGATAAATATGTCACACCCAAGATGAATTATACTATCTATAAAATGTTCACAACTAAAACATTTGAAATGTGTGACGAAATGATGAATTCAAAGTAACATGATGAATAAATAAATTCACATTAACTTCGATATTTAGTTATTTCCAATATAAATGGGATTAGTGACAGAATAACTGAGCACAGTAGTCAGGATCGAACCGGAGTAAATGAGACAAAAACACAAAGCAAGTGGAACCACCGGAACAATTGTCGGCCGTAATGGTCATTATTTTGTAAAGGCATTTCAAAAGAAATGGTGTGTTAAACTGGTTTTATGGCACGCCAAACCTCCCTTCCATTACTATAGTGTCCGGAAGCAGCTCTATAGTAATTGATATTGAAAGGTCGTGAACAGTTAGAAAATGATTATCCCAATACTAAGTAAGAAAAGATTCTTGGATCAGAGTTAAGCTTCAAATTATTCCACAAGGGACTTGTATCTTTTTAAATACCTTTTTAATGATCATATGACACGGAATTTTTTGGAGCCTTAATCAGTAAGGCGGTCACGGAGATAAATATGTCTAACGAGAAAGTATATAATGTCTGCTAGCACTCGCGTAAAGAATCAACTGTGAAACATACACTCTGTAGCAGGAGTAGCTAGAATATAACTGTCCATGTTAAGGAAATTGATAATTTTGAAATTAAACTCGTCCCTTTTGTCGTAAATTTTAGGACTAAGATGACCATTTTCGTCAAATTCGAAATGTAAATCCGTAAAGGTGAAGATGTAGAACTTTTCTAGTTCTAGTGGATATGTTAATAATGAGTAAAGGAATATTTTATTTATTTATATATAAATATGTTGTCCGTATGTGTTCATGTCTGTGGGTGTTTGCAGGACAGTCGGTGTGTATTAAATTACCACTCTTTCTTGTATGCTTGTAGTAGTTCATCAGTCTGACAAATTTTGCTTTTCATGCCCTCATGATACAAAACGTCCGGACGAATGTGAACGAATTGTGCAGTGTCCGAGTGATTCGGTAAGAATGATTTTATCATACATTGTAATTATTTATACTTAGATATCAACAGTTTTACATTTTCTATAGCCGAAAAAGTACAACGAATTAATGATTGAAAAATAAAGACTTTGCTAAAACTCAGTCTGTTATAAACAAACCTTTTAATCTTACTTTTTGCTGAATTCGAATTAATCTTTCCTTGAAACCAATTGCATTTGTTTCGTTTTTTTAAACCTGATAAAGAATCTTTATTTAAAGTAAATGGTCTTAGGCCTCTTGTGCCAAATTTAGTTTTTTTTCAATAACAGCATCAATTTCAGTACAATGTACTTACTTCTGATGTTATTTTATAGGAGTGTTCCATTTCACAACATACAAACAAGCAAGGAGAAGTGAAATGGCAGCATGCATGTGTTTCAAAACAGGTGATTTCAAATCATTACATGTAAGATGATTCATTTTCCTGTTCGGGAAACTATTCAAGAACTCAAGCTAGACTTTTTCAACGTCCTTCATTCGTAAACTAGGTGTTTTTTATGTTCATAAAATTGAGAAAAGTTCTTCCACATGCCGTAAAAATCAATACAAGCATTTGTAGCCGACATAATTTCATTTCAAGTAAGCAACATATCTTATTAAACAATAATTCGACAACTGCGATAGTTAGTTAAATAAGTTAGACAATCCGTGCTAGATATAGTTTCAATGATTTCCTTGTGATGTAATGGAAGCAGGAATATTTTTCAACCGACTCGATGAATCTGCTCACATTTTTAGCTGATAGTAACCGTAGCATCTGCAGATAGTTATACATATTTTGTGGGGATAGTAACCGTGTAGATACATCACCGTGCTTTCTATCGATGCTTTAATAAAGATAAATTCCCCAACATCACCAAGGTCGAGACCTTCAAAACTACCATTATTGTTTTATCTGCAACGTCATACGAGTCATGACATCATATTCATGTCGTTATTGTCTGATATTTACTTGTATCAGGTCAGTACGGAGATACTGACAATATCAGTCTGTAAGATCAAAGAGAAAAATGCACATATTGCCGATAAACAATAATACATTGTAAATACAACTTGTTTCGATCAAATATGACCGTGAAGACGGTAAAGGATAACAAGTAGCACACTTTTAAAGGTACAAATTAATGATATACCGGAAAAATACAACAAAATGTAGCTACCACATATACTTGTGAATTTTACCAATGTGTGTTGCACCTGTTTTGATCTGATTCACATCACTAAAACAATGTTTATGTACTTTTTAAGAATACCAAATGTTCATTTTACAGTGACTTTTTAGTTAGAGCAAAAACACTGTCCCAAAAGCTGCTTAGTCAGGGATTTGTTCAGCCTTTGTTACTTTCATCCCTTCAGAAATTCTATGGCCGTCACCATGACATCATTGAAAGATATGACGTGTCTGTGTCCCAAATAAAAACGGACATTTTTAGCTAGATTTCACGTCTTCACGNAGTTGACATAACCGGATTCCCCAACATCACCAAGGTCGAGACCTTCAAAACTACCATTATTGTTTTATCCGCAACGTCATACGAGTCATGACATCATAGTCTGATATTTACTTGTATCAGGTCAGTAATATCAGTCTGTAAGATCAAAGAGAAAAATGCACATATTGCCGATAAACAATAATACATTGTAATTACAACTTGTTTCGATCAAATATGACCGTGAAGACGGTAAAGGATAACAAGTAGCACACTTTTAAAGGTAAAAATTAGGGACGGACCATTTAACTTGAAGGGGGGGCTATGGTTTTTTTTCTAAAAAAATATTTTGGATCTGATTTTATGTGAAAAAAATATTTTGGCTGCCAAAATGATGAAAAAAAATTTTGTGAATGAGGCTTTCTGCCCCAAAAAATAATGTTAATTTTGAAAAAAAAATATTTTGTTGATACGCGTGTAAAAAATAAATAATTTGTTTCGCGCGAAGCGCGAAAAAAATTTTCTGTCCAGAAAAAAAAACCATAACCCCCCCCCCCCCCTTCAGGTTAAATGGTCGGTCCCTTAATGATATACCGGAAAAATACAACAAAATGTAGCTACCACATATACTCGTGAATTTTACCAATGTGTATTGAACCTGTTTTGATCTGATACACATCACTAAAACAATGTCTATGTACTTTTTAAGAATACCAAATGTTCATTTTCCAAAATAAATTAATTTTATTGTTATTCAATGTATCGGGTTAAGAAGAATGCAATGAAACAGACCATATTGACAGGAATTATTTTGAAATTTTACTAAATATAAATTTCATAAATCGAAATATTACAAACACTTCAACGTTATAGTCATTAAGGCTTAATGTAAAACAATCTTAAAAGAATTTGAAATATCTAAAAGCATGCATTTCTTAGCTATTCTTTTACACATTGCCTCAAATAACTAGGGTACACTTTTTTCTGAAATGATTGTAAATACCCTGTGAGATGAGATCATATCTCAGCGGTTGGTGTTTGTTTTAAAATTTCTAAAAGATTCATACAAACGAAGGAAAATACTTACGCATTTCTTAAGGGTTTCTTGTGTAGAAAAAAATAAGGTATCACTTCATTCACCGAGTTTTTTTTCCTTTCCACATTTATTTTCCAACTTAAGTGGCATATCATTTCGAAATATTGTAGGACTGTGCTGTAATGAAAAATTCTGGAAATTACTCATGTGTTACATGCTGTGACACCAACTTTTGCAATGACAATTGTACGGTTCCTTCCACTTCCACAGTATCTTCAACAATGTCATCGACAAGTCATCCATTATTACCATCTCAAACTACAGGATATGGTGAGTATAACTTATATGTAGAAATATACTAAACAGATTAATATTTTCCCCATTAACACAAATGAAAAAATTAGGTAAAAAAACGAGAAAATTCTTAATACAAGTATATTGTCAAGTGAATGAACAACACGGAAACATGCAACGGCTTATTAACTCTTTCATACACTCTGGACAAGCTATGGTTGCCAAACTACCAAACAGAATTGGAACAATGAAGTTAAAGGCCATTGGAATACATTTGATTTCATAAAAAAGGCTTAAATCTATTAAATCTCTTTTTAAACTTTTGTGATCACCTTTCCATGTTGAAAATTTGTTGCGTTTGCTATATTAGGTATTTTCTTCAAATATATCCCCACAGTACTAAAGTACATGTCTGTTCAAATTCAAGTTGTAGCTGTCAAGTCAACATAAACTGTGCAAAGTACATGTATGCTTTGTGTCTTGATTTTAAAATTATTGTATTTTTTCAGTTGGAAAACCGCAAAACGTTCATGTACAAGTAACTCCATTACAGATTAAATATGGTGATACTGTGAGGGTCTCCTGTCTTTCTACGGCTAATCCATCACCATATGTGGTCTTCTTGTTTAAAGTATGTTTTTGTGAAATATTAAGCTTCATGGAACAGTGCTCCCTTGTCATACCGCCCCTCTGTAACGGCGGCAACCCAACTTATCGCCAACCGTTTTACGGTACATTTTTTTCAACAAGTTGCATAGTTTTTATGTAATTTTTCTTCCGATAAAACACCATCCTAACTTATGGACAAAATTGTCCTTGGTCCAAAAGGTGGCGATATAACAAGGGTGCACGGTTTATACATAACATTGTAGTACTAATGGTCACTAATGTGTCTAGCATTAACATGAACTTTGTTGCCTAGACCCTACAGAAAATGATATATTTACCGCTTCATTGACACCTGATTACACTTTAGTCTCTTAATACTACAGGAATAAATGGATAATATAAATTTACAATTCATTCGAACCGAACACCATAGCAACAAGCCAAAAAAGAAAACTAAAAACTAATAGACCATTACAAAAAATGCAGGTGAAACACAAATGTAGACAACAAGGCCAACAACGCAAAAATAATTAAATACAGAAGTTACTTTAAATTTAGTTTCTGCATGTGGCCATTTCGACAATTTAAGTGTCACCACTGCAGATAAAATCAAACTATTAGGAACGCCTTAAATCAGCATTTGTAAAAATAACCAAAAAGATCATAATGGAAAGCCCCCCCCCCCAAAAAAAAAAAAAAAAACACAAACAGTTTTATGAAAGACAACTATCCACTACAAGACTACTAGGGGCTGATATAATAAAATAACATAAATTCGACAATTATATATATTTAGCTATCTACTTGTATGTAATGAGTACTTAATATCAAACTACTGTTCTACTAGTATATAATGAGTACTTAATATCAAACTACCGTTCTACTAGTATATAAGAATCAAATCGATGTGTTATACTGGTATACTTTAAAAGGGGAAATTTTCGCGGGAGTTTATTTTCGCTAATGTCACGATTGGTAAATATTCGCGAAAATTTCACCTTACATAAATCTGTTTTCATTACAAATGTAACGAAAGGTATGTAAGAATCGAAGACAATAAAACCTCGCGTATAGGTTTAGGAATCAAAATTGCGTAATTTAAACAACCCGAAAATATCCCCTTTTACAGTAATAGAGTCAAATCTTTTTGTTCTACTTTTATTATATAGTATCAAATCTTTTCCTTTTACTTGTGTAATAGAGCCATCTACCTGGTAATAAAACTATTAAAGCTGTAAATCAATTTATCCGTTTCTGTTTTAAGAGTGTAGTATATTTGAAATTTAAACAAGTTGAACGCGAAAATACCCCGTTTTTCAGAAATAGAATCAAACCTTTTTTTTTCTACTTGTGTAATAGAGTCATCTAACTGAAAATAGAACTATTAAAGCTGTAAATCGATTTTAAGAATGTAGTATACATTGTATTTGATATTACAGGGATCACTTCTACGTGGTAATATGAAGGAAATTTTTAACTTATTAATAATACAAAACTATCAGCCAATAGACGATGGTGAATATATGTGTGTGGCAAAGAATAAATATGGTTCCAATTTACATACATTCCAACTCAAAGGTCGTCAATAATAAACAAAAATTACCAAATATATATTTACTTGCTTTTTGTTCTTTCATGAAAGGAGACATATTATATAAAGATGAAACAATGGCATTCGAATACCGAAGTAACGTGGAAGTGGAATTTACAAAAATCGACGTCTAAAGACATGGCCAAAACGAGGACACAGAAAACAATGACGTAGTCACAGAAAACAATGACGTAGACACAGAAAACAATGACGTTAGACAGAAACAAAGCACAGAAATAGAAATCACAACATTCAAACCAAAGGCACTCACAGTGCGAACTCCAGTGAAACGGAAAATGACATCAGGTGCTCCGGAAGGGTAAGCATGCCCTGCTCTGCTAACAACACCCGTCACATTGTGAGTGAGTCAATCTAGGAAAATGTCAAAATCGGTAGTAAAATCCAGGCAGACGTGAATCTAGCTGAAAATGTCCACTTTCATTTATGATACTGACACGTCATATCTGTCAATGATGTTATGGTGGCGGCCATATAATTTCTTGAGTGATGAAATAAAGATAGGATGAACAAGTCGCTGACTAAGCAGCTTTTGGGACAGTGTTTTTGCTCTGTTAAAAAAATTCCTGTACAAACTACACGCTCGACAGTAACGAATTAACTATGAAATGTACACTCCATAGGCTGCTAAGAAAGAGAATGTTGTTCACAATTGGGAAATTAAAATCATCACGCTTGTCATATAGCTTAGATTTCAAGCGTCCATCAACGTCAATATACAATAAAAGATCTAGGTACGAAGCTGAAGTAGGTGTATCAGTTGTTTCTTTAAATTCAAGTTCATTGGGATAGATATGATGTAAATACTCCTTAAATTTAGGATTATTAAGAGAAAGTACATCGTCTATGTAGCGGAAGCTGTAATTAAAAGACTGTACTAAATATTTTTTTCTTTGTGTAAGGCCTTGTAAAAACTTGGCCTCGTACGAGTAAAGGGAAAGGTCAGCTAAAAGCGGTGCACAGTAAGTTCCCATATGAAGCCCTACTGTCTGTTGGAAAAAATGACCTCCGAATTCGACAAAAATATTGTCGATCAAGAATTCTAGCATTTTGATTACGTCAGTCTTAGTGTACTTCTTACTTGAATCAGTGAGGTTCTTAACGAAATATGTCTTGTCTTTTCCTACCACTAAATCTGCGTTCTCCATTTTCAGCGCAGAAACATTGAAGTATTAAATCTACAATTACTGTTTTCAATAAATTGTGTGGCAGGGTCGTATAAGGAATAGAAGTCAAAAGTTTGAATGTAATGGCAAAGGGTAAGACAGGTTGAGGGTAGCTGTTCAAGGAGATCTTTGGAATTTTTAAGAATCCACATTTGATTTACGCCGCTTGTAGAGTAAGCTTTATCATAGATGAATGATTTATTGTTTATGAACAAAAAGGTTTGTATACAGTGAAAGCTAAAATTTTGGGTCAAAAACATGTATCTGTGTACCTTAATTTCAGTATAATTTTATTTATTATTATTTTTCTATTCTGACTTTTTGTATGTTTGATGATATAAATTCTCTATCTTTTCTGTTTTATTATCTTGTTATATTCTTCACTTTTGAGCTTTTATAGCATATGTACCGTCCTTTCATGGATTTCCAAATGTTTTAAATAGATCTGCACTCAAGAGACCAAGTTGTCGAAATGCGCATATGCAGAAACTAAATTCACAGTTACTTCGGAATTCGGTATTTGTTACAACTGGGGCGATGCCACTGCTGGTGGACTGTTAGTTCCCTAGGATATTCGCCAACCTAGTAGCCTGTACTTCGGTGCTGGCCCGAAAACTGATTTTATTTGGAAACTTGCAATATCTAAATTTAACAAAATTTTGTTCAAAACAAAGGAGTTTCGCCCTCTTGCATAGCTCTGTCCTAAGCTGATTTCGGCTTTACTATTTAGATTATATCGCTAATTTGTTCTCTTGTCAGCTTTAACACATATTTCGGTATGCGGATTTCCAAATGTCTTGATTTGATTGGCACTTAAGAGCCATAAGTTGTCAAAATGCACATGTGGTGAAACCAAATTCACAGTTACTTAATCTTTATTTTGTTATTCTTTTATGTATAAATAGGATTTTTAATTTTTAAAGTGAAATTGGTTGGTCACGAAAACGTGTATATGGAAAAGGAAAAGTACGACGAAAAGATGAGATTAGGGACAAAAGGGTCAAAGACGCGAAACTCATCTGAACTAGCATAATCTGCCTTTAAAATATACTTATGTAACCCAGTAAAATTGCATATGTGAAAATCTTGTATTAAATTGAGCAATGTAGATTTTTTTCATTAGTCTCAAAATTATTTTTGACGGGTTACAAAATGAGTTTTTTACGGGCTGTTAATAAATTATTCACAAATATGCCCTCTCTGAAGTACTTTGGTAGAATTTTCTGTCGTTGACTTGTTTTGTTTGTTAATATCCCCTATATTTAAATGATTATATCAAAATCAAGAATGAGCATTTTCAAACATGCACCAGTTATGTTATATGTCTAGCGTTAACGTATATCGACAAATTGATATAATCCGAAATACTGGCAGTTGTGCTTTTTATGCCCCGCGACAAAAAGTCGGGGTACATATTGTTTTACCATTGTCAAATCGCTCGTCCGTTCGTCGGTTCTTTTTCCGTCCGTAAGAAAAAAAAAACAGATGTTTTAAGAGGGTTCATCGTGAAAGTCTTACAGAAACAAATTCTTTAAAAGGGGCATGTCATCCTCTTACTTCTCAATGTTATTCCTGTAAGTCCAAAGGTATACATTTTTAAGACCCCAAACCTCTAGAAATTAGATGAATTTGACCGAAAATAATTTTCCTCGATCTTTCTTCATTTTGCAAAATGTTGCTCGATTATTCGAATAAGACCTGACAGGACTGCAAATACACGGAACTCAGCTTTGCTATATCTCACCATGATATGTGTAATTTCGAAAGAATTTCAGCGTTTGTGCCCTGTGTTGGATTGTATTTTATAAGTGCCCACTAAATTTAGACTCTGGTGTTTTTGTTAGGTAACTGATGGCAGTGATTGTAGGATCACTGTGCCAGCTTTATATATGTTTGTTGAGCTCATGGTGACTTCAAGATGAAAAATAACCATAAAAGCGTTGTCCCATTGCTTGGTTCTACCATGTATTGTAGAGACATTTTCTTGCATCTTTCATTATTCATTTTGATTTAACATCAAATTTAACATTGGAAAATATAGCAAAAGTCGTCTGCATGTATTAGAACAAGATCAATAAATAGGTACCGAATTAACCTTTAATTTAGTTTTTGCATATGGGAGGATCCTCATGGGGGCGGGGGGGGAGGTCTCCTAGGAATCAAATAATCATTAAATTTTTGCCTTGGTAATCAAATAATCATTAAATTTCTACCTTGGTAATCAATAAATTTTTGGCTTAGTAATAAAAAAATATATAAAAATGCAAGCTAATAATCAAATAGTCATTAAATAAATGCTTTCGTAATCAAATAATCATTAAAAAAATACCCTGATAATCAGGTAATCAAGAAACCCATGACGGGCCTCATATGGCCATTTTGACATATCATGTCTCATCTATTCATCAAGCCAAAACATGTCGAAATACCAAAACGAAATATGAAAGGTTCATAGAGAAGAATCAACAAGAAGGATCTTATAGAAAGCCAAAACCAGATAATTACAGAGCTTTGCACGAAGTAGAACATTTAAGAATTTGTATGAATATTATAAAAAGTAACAATTTTTGGGGGGTTGGGGGGAACCGAAGTACTTGAAATGTGTACCTACAGTCTACCAGGAAGTGATATCAACCCAGTGGTAATATAAAGTTATCGTTTAGTATCTGCATATGGCTATTTCGACATGTGCAGATCAAGCAAAAGCATTTGGAAGACAATAAACAAAATATGAAAGGCTCATGTAGAATGAATATGAAAAGTATAAGAGAGTGGGGTATAATATAACAGTATGCTAATAAAATAATAATTAACTTTCAGTAGATTTATTTATATCCATATGTCTGCGTTGTTCCACTGTATGTACCACCATAATGTATGGAATGCTGTGGAGCCGAGGGTGGTTTATATATCTTGCGTATTTTGTTGTTTTTATTGGCACCGAAGTAGTCTTTGTTAAGGTATTGTTGAAGTCCTGCCATATCTTTTTTGTAGTCATATCCAAACTTTCGAACAACAGAGGGTGAAACCAATTGAGCAGGATAAAACACAGGCACCAGCGCATAACCTGCAAATTTTGTCAAAAAAAAATCAATGTTTTTCATATAAATATATATAATATCTCTAATTTACATGACAGTCCTAAATATGAAATATCAGAGATATGTCAATTGTGTGTCTTTAATTTTATTGTATCAACCATGTTAATCAATTTATCAATCTGCACCCATGAGTGATAAGTTGTCGAAATGCGCATATACAGAAAATGATTTAACAATAACTTCGGTATTTTGTTACTTATTACATGTAATATCATAAATATTCAAACAGACACTATTTCATGTATGACTACCGATTTACGTAACTATGGC
The DNA here is from genome assembly GCA_002080025.1 of Modiolus philippinarum. NCBI lineage: Eukaryota > Metazoa > Mollusca > Bivalvia > Mytilida > Modiolidae > Modiolus > Modiolus philippinarum. The sequence goes on along the minus strand of MJUU01059135.1, from coordinate 227,690 downwards.
AGATATTTGTTATCCATGACTTTACTTACCGAACGGTGGGTAAGGTATCTGACATGTCTTTTGGTCTAATTTCTCCTTTTCTACTGCAAGGGAAAATAATAGAAACGTTTGGATAGTAACCCAATTCTACACAGTAAAAAAAGCTTGACACTGCTTTCTGTCTAAAACATCACTGAACCTAATAAATGTATGTTTCACGTTTACTACACTTGATGTTGCAACAGTTTATATGATTGTACTTTTTATTGTTATTGTACCAATGATCAACATTGAAACAAATATAAAGACCCAAACAAAAAGTTTCTGCCATCCAAATGACAAAACAAAAAACAAAAAACAAAAACAAAAAACAAAAAACAAAAAAACAAAAACAAAAACAACAAAAAAAAAAAAAAAAAAAAAACAGAAAAAAAACCAAAACAAAAACAAAATGCAGTAACATTAGTGAGGCAACAAAGAAAGACAGACGATAAAGACTTGCATGTGCGCCAGATTCCTTTTATAGAACTTTTTTTATCCCCATTCGTGTGTTGACGATGAGTTTGGGAAAGAGTTGACTACTTGAACACAAATAGTATCTTTTGTTTGAAGTTATTATCAGTCTGAAAATTCTACATTTTATTGTTGAAGTTGCTCTTGTTTACATTCTGTCTTTTGTATCGATTTGAGTGAAAGCTACGCTTATCTTAATTCTGTTTTATATAACATATATATTACATTTGTCCATTTCTTCACACTACGTGATTCTTGGTTGCATGATTTTAATATTGCGATCATTTCTTATTTTAAATTCTAATGCGACAATTATGTAACAGATAATTGAATTTGTCAAAACTGACCGTCTGTACATACCTCGGACAAAACAGGTTTGTTCCTTGTAAGCTTACTACTACATTACAGTTTAAACACAGTAACCTTACCCAGTGTTACTACTAGTCTATCTTATACTCTGCTGGATTTGCTACTATATTGCTTGATTGGTCGTTATTGTAAATTGTACTACTGTCATTGGCGTTTAAGTTCTTTTCAAAATAATTTAGTAATGCATCATATGCCACATGATCTTTTTGTTTGTCATTTTCTCCAATCAAAGACCAATTACCCTTTGTCGTATCGTTAAGTTTGTTGTAGAGATTGCCCAAAGGAATTAAGATCCTTGTTATTTATTGTTTAGAAAACAGAAAAAATGTTTGATCACTTGAATACTGTTTAATATGTTTTATATTTGAATGTATAAAAGCGTTCACAAAAAGTCAATATATAAGTTACAAAACAAACATGTGAAATAACTGCATTGCAAAATATGGAAACTACAAATAATCTAATCTTTTGATTCCGCCTTTTAAGAGCCTCAGAGAGGGGGTCATTTTAGTCCTTATTTTACAGTGATATCACGAATCTTGATGGTAATTTCTGTAAGTATTGCACAGTAGTAATTTAACAAAATGACAACAAAAGCTAGCGGTGCAACATTTTGGGATTGTCTACAATGGTGTTGAAAAGATCGATAAAAAACTACAATGGGGTTGCAAATTTACTCATTGAATTTTTGTAAATTTTGATGAAAACCAAGAAGTTTCTCCCTCATGCAAAGCTTTGTCCTTAGCTGATTTTGGTTTTACATTTAGATCTTATTGGTTATTTGTTCTCCATCAGTTTTTAAACATTTTTGAGTTGATGGACTTCCAAACATTTAGATTTTATCTGCACTGAAGTTAGTCATTAGTTGTCGAAATGCGCATATGCAGAATTTATATTCACAGCAACTTCGGTATTTAGTTATTTGTTAACAATGAGATCGGATTTCAAATGACCAATCGAAACATTCTGTATTCTTCTTAACTGTCAAACTTGGACACATTTCTTGTCCTACAGCTACACGTTACAAACAACTAAATTGATCAACAAAGCAAATAGTTGATTTGAAAAGGAATTTGTCATCTATAAGGACAGTACAAAACAAAATAATAACCAATCAAGTAGTGTAGTAGAAAGTCCTGCAGAGAAAAAGAAAGACTAGTAGTAACACTGGGTAACTGTGATTAGACTGAAAATGCAAATAAAACAAGGAATTGTTCGGTAGCATTAGAATCGCAATAACGGTCCTTTATTTGAATGTCCGGGGCGTCAGTCTTGATTTGACGATCAAAATACCCATTCACAAGTTCCGATACTCGTCGCCTGTAAACTGCATTTTTGACCGTCAAATCTACGATTGACGCTCCCGAGCATTCAAATAATGTACTGTTATTCTTTAATTTGAATCAGTTCGTACAAGTAAGAAATCACACATACTTCCATCGATACATTGTGATCACCATTGCCATCATTTATCAGAAATGTAATTATTCTTTGAAGAGTAAAAATCGGAACTACCATCAGTCCAAGTACAGAAGGCACTCCCATGTACTTTTTGTTTTATTTTTAAGTGTATTTCTAAAAAGATTTTGTTTTCACATACTTTTATCGGTGACAAAATATGTTTACAGTCTTATAAAACGGTTGTAATATACTCTTGGTCATAAATATGGAATATTTTCTGTTGAGAATTCCTGAGATATTTAAGGGCTGTTTGTTTCCAACAATTCAAATTATCCTTTAAAAATCACTGAAATCATCACTTTAACCATTCTTGTACACGATAGGCTTCGAAAATTGTATTTTGGAAAATATTTGTACACACAATATTTAATTTAAAAAAAATGTCATTTTTCACCAAAAGTGGGTTTTAGAACGGGTTGAAGGGGTCGTCTGACAGATTTGTAGAATCAGACTCTCTATATATTTCAGTTATGGTGTACTTGTGCGTGAGAGAATTCCTCATATGGATATACTATTCATACTTTCAAATTTTGGCATTTATTTTTGTAATTTCGAAATGTAATTCTGACCACCTGTTTAAAGTGCCCACAGCTCACTATTTTATAACGCCAAGTTTTCTTACATTCGACTTGATGAGTGCCCTGTGTTTGTCTATATGTTGTAATTGTCCACTAGCTTAAGACACTAGTGCTTTTGTCGGGCAAAGAATGACAGTAATTGTAAGAGCACTTTGCCAGTTTTATTAATGTTTGTTGACAATTCCGCACCCATGACCAATGAAGACATGGATGTAGCGTT
>MJUU01059135.1:174611-224560 GCA_002080025.1 Modiolus philippinarum | reverse complement strand
TAACAAGAAGGTCTTTCCGACTGGAGTCGTGAAAGACCTTAATAATCCGAAGAATTACAGTAAGGTCTTTCACTGTGGTGAAAGACCTTAATAATAATCATAAGAATAACAAGAAGGTCTTTCCGACTGGAGTCGTGAAAGACCTTAATAATAATCAGAAGAAATACTATAAGGTCTACCGAGAAGGTTCTCGGGTAGACCTTAATGACATGCATATACTTATTTTTTACTGGTTTCGAGGGCACACTACCACCTTGCTATTCATAAATATACAGATGATAAATATTTTATTATGTCGAAATTAAAATCTTACAATTCTTAATCATCTTTAATCAACAATTCTATCATTTTAAGTATTTTTTAATTTTGTTTTTATTAAAACATAATGACATTTATTTTTAAACCCCTGCTTTTCAAGCGGGGTATATAGTATTCAATGTATCCATCCGTCTGTGCGTCCTTTCGTCCGATCTTTATATCTACAACTCCTCCGAAACAAATGCATTGAATTTAATGAAACTTTCAGAGAATATTTATCACTTGATGCTCTAGTGCACTGCCTATTTTAGATTTTAATCTTGCTAAGTTTTGGAGTTTCCTATAGCCATATATGGCCTTAACCATACATTATCATTCGGGGTACTGGTATGCAATCCGCAAATCATCCTAAACAATGAATGGAATTTGATGAAATCAAATGAATCACTTGATGCTATAATTCACCTCCCTTTTAAGAATCCTATTGACAAATGTTTTGGGCTTCCTCTAGCCATACACGGACTTAGCAATGCACAGGAGAAACTTTCAGAGAATCTTCATCACATGATGCCATAGTGCACCTCCTATTTTAGATTTTTATCACTATTTTTTGGTCTCCCGTAGCCATAAATGTACTTAGACATGCATTGTCATTAGGAGGTACATGTACTGGTATGCAATCCGCAACGCCCCAAAAACCATTGAATGGAATTTGATGAAGTTCCATCTTCTAAATTACGTATTGTCATTTTTCTCTCCTTTCAAGATTGTGGTGCAGTTACATTTTTGTAGTAGTCTACTTGTATTGGGCTTTATTCGTATGTTTATTATACTATAGAGAAACGGGCATATAAAGGGGAGGTTTGGGTACCCATAAACCGGATTAGACCTACCGCTGGCTTTTGTTAGTGCCGGTACCAAGTCCGGCTGTAGCGAGTTCCTATCGTTATTTACGTTTGTCCTTTGTCTTGTTTGTGTTTTTCCTGTGTAGTTCCCTGGCAGATTTGTGGCACGTGACTGTAATTTTCAGCCATGGTAGATGTTTCCTGTTATCCCCTTTGTTACATTCAAAGAATCTTTATCACAATATGCAATTGTGCACCTCCTTCTTTTAGATATTTATCTGTCGAATTTTTGGGAATACTGATATGAAATACACTACATCTCATACCGCCTTAGCTAGTGAATGGAATTTGTTGAATCTTTCAGATAATCTTTATCACATTATGCAAAAGTGCATAGTGCATCTCCTATTTCAGATTTTTATTTGACAATTCTTTGGTTTTTTTCCCATAGACATATATGGATTAAGCAATAAATTGTCATTAGAAGGACTGGTATGCAATCAGCAACTCGGTTTAAGCAAATGAATTAAATTTGATCAAACTTTCGGAGAAATTTATGACATGATGTCATAGTGCACCTCCTATTTCCAGTTATTATCTAACCAACTGTAAGGGTTTTCGATAGCAAAATGTGACTCTGTCATCTCTGTATCTTATGTGTGCAGAACGGGGATATCATTTTTGAGCTTGCTCACAGTATTTCTAGTTTCAACAAAATTATCCTGCTGCAAAGTAAATAGTGTTCACGGTAATTTGCATAGCTAGTTAGGAGTTATCATTTAGGAAGCAATGTCAAAGCATTTGGAATTATCAACAAAACTTTTATCCACTGAAAATGCAAGAAAAAAGGCCAGAAAAAAATCTTCACACTGCCAGTCAATATTTTTCAAGACTATCGGAATACCAATGGGTACAAACTATGCACCTCTTCTAACCAATCTGTTTCTGCACTCATATAAGGCTGAATTCATCGAAAGGCTTCTTGAAAATAAAGATAAAAACGGACCCAGTCCTTTAATTTTAGCTTCCGTTTTACTGGCGATTTTATTTATCTTATCTATCTAAAAGAGCTCGAAATAAAGGATACTACTGATACTTCGACATCAGTCTGTTTCCTTGACCTTCATCTTGACATTGAGAACAAAGGTACACTACAAACAAGGCTATATGAAAAACGCAATGACTTCCTTTTTCAAATAGTCAACATTCCTTTCATTGTAGCATCATTCAAAAAGCACCAGCATATGGCGTTTACATCTTCCAACTCATTCATTACTCAAGGGCCTGTGATCGATACAGTGACTACTTTGATAGAGCTCGGTTGCTTACAAATGGCTATAAATACATGGTAATATTAAGACAATGGAACAACGCTTTCATTGTTGTTCTTCGTCTTGGAGTCACCTTGAGACCTTCAACAAAAGCAAACACTCCTGTATCGTAGTAAGTTCAAGACGGCCTCTGGCACCGGTTTGAGCGGAATTCACTTGCTAAATGTTGAACAACTCTACATCCATGTATCCATTTTGTCATGGATGCGGGGTCGTAAACAAGCATAAAATATCTCTTTCCCAGATGACAACAGATCTTTTCTTTGCCACTAAAGTTTGTTTCCCTCAACCGGATTTGACTTTGCTATCGGAGTTGACATGTTCAACACGACGGGTGTCTTATAAGAAGCAGGAGATGCTTATTCTACCGGTGCCCCTGATCTCACCTATGGTTTTTTATTGGGTCCTTGTTGTTCAATTTTGTATATGTGTGTGTCTTCATTTTTCTCTTCTGTGGCGTGCTCATGTTATTTCTTTGTTCCTCTGATGTTGCCATTGTCCCTAGATTGTTCGTTTTAGACTGACTAACTTTACTGACAAACTATTTACCGACAAAAAGTAACAATACAAAACACAAAACTGGAAAAGGAGAAAAAAGGTATAATTATTTAAGAACTTTTTGTGGTAATACTTATATACTGAGTTATTATAATAATGAATACTTATGTGCAGTTGTAGCAATGAATAATTATGCACAAGTATACTCTTGTTGTTTTTTTAAATGGAGGTAATGATAAAATACCGAACCGAGTTATCAAGGACCGAAGTCCATGAGACAAAAAGACAAATCAGGTGGAAACCACCTGAAAAATTGTCCACCGGAATGGCCCTGACTTGGTTCAGGCATTTCAAAGAACTGGTGGGTGAAATCTGTTTTATGGAGCACCATACATCCCCTTCCATTGCGATTGTGTCCGGAAGCACCTACATAGAAACTGCTATTCAAAGGTCGTAGAGAGTTAAAAGAAATTATCATCCCAGTACTAAGTACTAAGGGAATCTTGAATCAGAGTTCAGACCGAAATTTCGTAATTTTCCACAAGGAACTTATATCTATGAAAGAACTTTTTAATGATCGTATGAGACGGAATTTTTTAGCCTTGATCAATAATAACTATGTCGAATGAGAAAGTTTGTATAATTTGAGCCAGCTCTCGTGTAATGAATCAACTGTGAAACATACACTATGTAAGCAGGAGAAGCTAGAATATTACTGTCCATGTAAAATAGGATACGTTTAAAATTAAAATTGCCACTTTTGTTGTAAATGCTAGTACTGAGATGACGATTTCCGTAAAATTCGAAATGCAAGTCCAAATAAGATGTAGATCTAGTGGTTTCTGTCGTTTCCTTTTTCTCTCTCTAGTTGTAGATCTCTTAATAAAATATTTGGGAGAGGAAAGCTATTTTGATCCAATACTCACTCGCAAATTAGTTTACATATTCCAAATTTGGATATGCAAATGAATTCTCTCATCTATCTCAACCAATCGGCGGACAGCTAACAAGTGTATGTCAATCATTTGCATACAAAAATGAATTCTGTCATGACAAAAGTGACTTTTGTCTACAAAAATGAATTTTGTGCACTGAAACCATAGTTTTGCATGACAAAAGTGATTTTGTTATGACAGAATTCAATTTTGTAAACACAAAATTGAATTTTGTGAAAAAATCTTATTTTGTCATAATGTTTCTCAGTTTTGTATGAAAATTAGTTCACGTAATCCAAACTAAACTAATTTGCATACAAAATTGACTTTTGTTACCCAATTTTCAAATCAGGTAACAAAAGTAAAATCTGTGATACAAAAATTAATTTTGTCATGACAAAAGTAACTTTTGTCCACTGAAAGATAATTTTGTATGACAAAATTTAAATTTGTTGTATGTTATAAATTTTGTTAATCTGAACTCATTTTCACTACAAAATTGAATTTCGAGTACAAAACTACAACAGTCCCATTCGGCGCCCCGTAATATGCGCATTTCGACAATTTATGTCTCTTCAGACAAAACAACTGAGTCACACCGACATGTTATGACACATCCCATAAATGAAATACCAATCAGAACTAAAACCACACTGAGCTATTGTCCACATATTAACAGAATGATATCCGATATTTAGCAGCAATTAGTAACATCATTTGCACTATTTTGTCAAACCATGAGATCTATGGAGCTCCAAATTAACATAAATAAAAATAATTAAGCCTATCTTGATATGTTTAATTCATTTACAGTTGAGTTCAACTGACGAAAGATAAGTTCAAATAAATAAAAATATGGTCAACAATCTTTCAAACCATAAAACACATATTCAAATGAATAGTACCTAATCTTAAATATAAATGTTACAACGGATTTATACATATCCTTTATTGAATTAATCCTATCTTTAAATCACTTACAGAAAGGTACAATTGATTTGAACCGATCTTCACCTGAATTAAACCTTTCCTTTGTAGAAACTATTGGTAATTTGTTCTCTGTAATCTTTTGCCCATATTTCGGTTGATGGATTTCCGAATGTTTTGATTTTATCTGCACTGAAGAGACATAAGTTGTCGAAATGCGTATATACAGAAACTGAACTCACAGTAACTCCGGTATTTTGTCATTTAAATGCATTGAAGACAAATTTAATTCAATTGCACCTATCTTGAAATGATTTATAGATGGGCTTAAAATCAGTTTTACCTATCTGCAAATTACGGTAGCGTTTTAGGGACAAGCATGAAAAAAAAATTATCTCGCCGCGGCGAGTTATCAAAAAAGATTATCTCGCCGCGGCGAGTTACTAAACAGCCTCGATGAGTAAACTATTTCGCCACGGCGAGTTATTATTTCGGCACGGCGAGTTACAAAAAAAAAAAAAAAAAAAAAAAAAAAAACACACGTTACCTGTTATCTTCCTTTCATTAACATATCTCGCCGCGGCGAGCTATAAAAACACTTATCTTGCCGCGGTAAGTTACTATCTCGCCAGGGCGAGTTACAAAAAGGACATTTCTCGCCTATGGGATAGAGAAATCTCGTGATTTGGGTGGGTGAGATCAGCTTACCTCACCCTTCGTGTGGGGGGGGGGGGATGGGGCTTTCTCACATCAACCGTAAGCGCGTGCAAAAAATTCAAGATGTCTGCCATCGCTTCGAATTTTCATGCGATTTATCTAGTAATATTTGTTGTCTGATTTAATAAGGTAAGTGAGAACCGAACCGTCAGTCTGAAAAGAACAATCCAAGGACAATGGCAACGTCGGAAAAGCGAAGAAACGAAGACATAACATGAGCACGATACAGAAAAGAAAATGAAGACACGCACATATACAAAAATGAACAACACGGACCCAATAAAAACCATGGGTGAGATCAGGTGCACCGGTAGAGTAATAATAAATTAATAAATCTTGCTATTTTTATAAAGAATGAATATGAACCAGCAATTTATAATGAACCGCGAGTTATGCGATTTATATTCAAACAGAGATTAAAAATTGCGCACCAATTGTTGAAAACGATGATACTATCCAGCTTCAGTAAACGTATACCAATTGTGACGTCATATTTTTCCTTGGAGCAATTATAATATCTTTTTTCAAATTCAAAGCTGATCGTGGTTTTGCGAGTAATTTCGCAGCGCTTAGGCGAGAAAAAACATTAAACCCTCGTAAAACGGCGAGATAGGCTCATCTCAAACCCTCAGGCTGAGATATCTTTTGTCCATCCCTCGGCTAGCCTCGGGATTGACATTATATCTTAGCCTTCGGGTTTGATCTGAGACTATCTCGCCTTTTCCTTTGGGGTAGATACTATATTGTAACACCGAATCCTTTTCCTGTTCTTTTTGTTGTTGTTATCAAAATTTATTGTTGATCTTGTATAATAATGTGAAGTAAAAGTATTTGAGGCAAACATAAGTTTTGCCCCCCCCNCCCCCCCCCCCCCCCCCCCTAGTTGAATATTATTGGTTATTACAAATATTTATTGAAGTTAAACTATTATGAAAAGTCGATTTTGGGTTGAAGAAGTTAAATGACAGTATAACTGTTTATGTGCTGAAACTGTCAGTATAGACTGTTTGACCGTTTATAGTACAGTAATTCTAATGTGGTAAAAATTGTCTAAACTCCCGTTAAATGGCTGGAGACAGAAATTCAAGTCGTCATGAAGCATCGGAGGGTTACAATGCTAAGAAACATTTTATAAGCACCTTCATGAACGATTGTGCCCCGTCCCTATGTTACGCCAGTTCCGTAGAAATATCTCCAGTTGTGATTCAAATCCATTCTTCAACAATAAGAAAGTAGAATATTTCATTTCACCGAAGTTTGAAAGGACAACAATGGGTCACCCGAGAATTTGTTGTGTCATAGAACCTGATCGGCTAATGCAAGCGGTCACTTGATTGGTCAAGTGTAATATAAAAGAACTGAAATGCACCGAAATTCGGATTGCGTCATTGTGAGTCGAAAGAGTTGGGTAGCAGCAAAATTTGAACGTTAGAAACCTATTGAGATAGACAAAATATGTCAGATCGACCATCAAAGAGTACAAACGTTAGTAATTTTGTTGGTGAAAGTAATTCTATATTCATTTAGGTAAATGTGTGGGCATTGATTTTATTCTCCCAAAAGTACTGTTGATGTTTGGTGCAATAGCTCGGTGACAATCTTAGGGTGAAATTCTCGGTCAATTCCAGGGTGCAAATTGTCGATGCAATTGATGGGTGTAAATTGTCGGTGCAATTGAAAGGTGCAATTCAGGGTGCAAGTTACCTTTACTATTAAGGTCTATATTAATGTTCGGGTATGAACTATTCGATTAATAATAACTTCAGAAAGTCATGATTTAAAAAGGGAAGTGTTGTTCTGTTTCTTGGATACCCAGGATAAATTAAGGGAAATTTATATGGATCAAAGGTGAAAATCGTTGTAGTCAATTTTGAGTGTTGTTTGTTATTTAGTCTGTGATCCGTCTAACAAAAATTTAAGTGAGTCCAACCATTTCCTGCCAAGACCCGAGTTGTTCAGCCATTTCCCGATGTCTTCAGTATTGAAAAAAGTTTAATAAAACTATTAATTTTCCTTAATTTTTGTCTTTTTTCCTCGTCCTGTAGCTTAACGAGTCCCACGCTGGACTAGCTACCCTACAGTGAGATTTTATAGCAACTACAACCCTAATATAGCGTAGTGTCCTCTGGTGACCAACTCTAGCACCCGAGGGGCGGCGTAATATTTTTGGTGGCACCGGTGGGATTTGCTTGCTTCTAGAGTCAATTTAGAAAGAAAAATAATATTTTCAGTTGTCGACAATGGATGATTCTGAAGTTTGTTTTGGTCCTGAACAAAATGGGGAAGACCCCGAGGAAACTTTACCCAACGTAAATGTAGAGACATCTAATGATAGATATAGAGATCAAATGGCTTTGGCCGAGAGAATGGTTGTTGATACGATTTCTGAGATGAAAGAAGTGCTGAATAAATGTATGTATGATGTCTCCACTAAAATGCATGATATGCTAGCAAATTTTCAAGCGAAGCTGTAGGCTAGGATGATAAGAAAAACGACTCGTCAAGTGAGAAGGGGACTGGAAAGTTCTTCTAAACAAACAATCACTAATGAAAATAACTGCAACAACAGTCATACTGTTAAAGGGTACAAATATTCAAATGATAACGTTGAATTAAAATGAACTGGTTTTGTTAATCGTGCAGAAGTATTCCGAGATGAGTTGCAATCTAGAATTAGATATCGAAACGAAACTCTGCCAGAGCTAGCACAGTCCATTAAAAAGTTAACGCGTCATGCAATCCCCGGTACGTCGGCCTTATTGTAGATGCAAATCCCCGAAACGGAGATTAGTCTTACGAGAAGTAGGACCCAAGACAATCAACGAAGCCGATAATATCGCAGTACGTCTCGAAGCTCTTAAGTTGGTCAACAGACAGAAGAGCAGGTCGGTTAGAGTGGTAGAATCGGTAAATCATTCAGGTGAGGGTTCAAATACAACCGACAGTAGTTTGAAACATGATATAAATAAACTTACAGAGGAAATAAAAAAATTACAAACCGAAATTAGAAACGTGAAGAGATCTAAACATTTCCGTCAGAACTCTGCTACAGAGCAATTTCAGTACCCTCGCAATAATCAAAATCCGTAATAATGAACCAAGAAATAACTGGGATAAAGATTTTGGTAATGACAAGTCTAGTGTAAATCGCTCGGCAAACGAGCAGATGTCGAGGGCAAGGGTCGGTTTTCGACAGAAATAAAAAGAAATAAAAAGACCAAATATGATTATTTCAAACGTAGCTTGGGGTCAGGAAAATGGTCGCTTTGTCTTATTAAATGTTAATTCAGTATCTGTTCCTACACTCGTTGATTCTGGCGCAAGCGTGTCAATTGTAAGGTACGATATTTTTGAGTCAAACCAGAAAAGAAAAGACCCCGGGTTACGCTCGTCAGAATGAATATTTTAACAGCGACGGGAGAAGCTTCGGAATTCATTGGAAGCGTATCATTGGAAATAAAGTTAGGTGACAAGTCATTCACGCACGAGATTTTACTCGCTAATATTAAAGATAATGCTGTTATTGGAACAGATTTTCTGCAAAAAATTCAATGTTGATATATTCTTTTCTAAAGGATAATTAAAGATAGGGAACGAATTCATTCCTATTTTCACAAAAGAGGGCGAAGCGTCTTGTTGTAGGGTTTCAATAGAGGAGAATGTTGCAATTCCCCCACCCACTGAAATGATAATAAAAGGTAGGGTTTTTGGTCCCGTGAAACACGATTCTATTGGAATTGTTGAAACTATACTAGATTTTTCTGAGCCGTAGTCAAACATAATACAAATAACATCCCTTTACGCGTTGCATATTTTGGAGACAAAACGGTGACAGTGCATAAAAATACGGTTGTATGCATCTTTGAGCCGACTGAAATAAAACAATTAGGGGTTCAAAATACGTTAAATGCGGTGAATTGCGTTAACGTGTCTGAACGTGAGAGAAAGCTTCCCGAGCATTTAGAAAATGTTTCGGAGAGAAGCTCTGAACACTTAGGTGGGGTTGAAACAGAAAAATTGCAAGACTTTTTGTATTCTTATCAGGACGTGTTCTCAAAATCGTCCTCAGATATAGGTTACACAGAAATTGTGAAACATAAGATAAATACGGGCGACTCAAGACCAATAAAGCAACGACCGTACAGGCTTGCTTCCATTGGCAAGTGCGAGAAAGCTATAAAAGAAATTGAAGACATGGCTGCTCGGGGGTATCATTGAACCTTCTAGTTCCGCATGGTGTTCCCCGGTTGTGATGGTCACAAAGAAAGATAACAAAATTAGGTTTTGTTGAGATTTTAGAAAGCTGAACTAAGTTACTCAGAACGATTGTCAGCCCCTCCCACGTATTGACGATACCTTAGACGCTTTAAGCGTTGATAAATGGTTTTCCACTTTAGATATGCGTTCGGGGTACTGGCAGTGTGGGCTCCAAGATGGCGATCGCGAAAAATTCCGGGTAGCGGGTCGTGGCAGTTTTGTGTGGTGTGTTTTGGGCTATGTGGGGCACCTGCCACCTTCGAAAGACTAGTTGAAAAGATATTTTACGGACTTAAGTGGAAAATATGTATGGTATATCTCGATGATATAATCGTTTACTCACGAGATTTTGATGAACACTTAACAAATTTAGGCTAAGACTTTTAACGGTCTAATTTGATATTACATCCTGATATGTGTGTTTCTAACTCAAAATGAAGTTAATTTTTTGGGACACAAAGTAACAAAATATGGAATAAGTACTGATGATACAAAAATAAAAGCGGTTCGGGATTGGCCCACTCCTAGAAGTGTTAAAGACACTCGCAGTTTTATTGGATTCTGTTCACCGTTTTGTTTACGATTTTGCGACGGTCGCTAAACCTCTTCATCAATTAACAGAGAAAGGTAAAACGTTTATTTGGACTGAGGACTGTCAAAGGGCTTTCGATACGCTGAAAGAGCTTTTAAAATCTGCCCCAGAGTTGGCTTATCCTAAAAATACAGGGGAATTTATATTAGACTGTGATGCCAGATTTTTCTGGGATGGGGGCTATCTTGTCACAAAAGCAAAACGATATTGAAAAAACTATTGCCTACTTTAGCAAAACATTTTCTAAATGTGAAACAAATTATTGTGTGATGCGGAAAGAACTCCTTGCAATTGTTATGGCTGTCAAGCATTTCCATCATTATTTGTATGCCAGGATTTTTACTGTTCGAACCGAACATGGGCCACTCCGGTGGCTCATGAATTTTAAATAGCCAGAGGGTCAATTGGTTCGTTGGCTAGAAGTGTTAGGAGCCTATGATTTTACAATAATCGAATTCCCTCAAATGGTGATAGTTGCCGTCGGCCATGCCCTGAAAATTGTTCGCACTGTTCACGAAAAGATAACAAAGAGAGTTGCCCTAGAGGGTCTGAAGTTGAAGTACGGGCTGAAAACTCAGACCGAGTAACGATTGTTGAGCTATCGGAAACAAAACATGCGGAAAATGGAAGCCGGGTTGTGGTCAAGTCAAAACGCGAGTCAAGTGGGGTGCGTGATGAGGCACTTGTAACTGAATAGTGCGTGCATCTGGAGGACGCGTACCATGTAAATGAGTGCGACACTCAAAGTACTATTAAAAACATTACTCGATCGGAAAAAAATAAAATCATCCAATAAACATGGTTATGAGTTTCCGCTGTGAAAACTAGAAGTATGAAACAGCAAGAATTAAGTACTACAAAACACGACAGTGTTAATTTCACCAGAAATGATTTTGATAAAACATTTTGATCTGGAGAAAGAACAAGAAAATGACGAAATCTTGAAGTTAGTTCGCTACTGGGTAGCAAATACGGCTAAACCCGACTGGCAAGAAGTGTCCCCGTACTGTCCGGAAGTCAAATATTACTGGAATCGGCTAGATTCTTTTAAATAAGACCGAAGGGTTTTATATAAAAAGTTTGAAAGCGATATAGGTGATAGGATATCTTGGCTAGTTGTATAAAGCTGATATTCTAGATCATTTACATGATATCGCAATTGGGGGTGGACATGAGGTATGAAAATGACACTCGGTAAGGTAATGCTACTTTTGGTTCGGTTTGAGAAAGTTTGTTGAGCGTTGGTGTCACAAATGTGATATATGCGTTAGCCTGAAAAAAAAAACCCTCGTAAACCGAGAGCGCCAATGAAACAATATCACACCGGTCCCCCGCTCGAAAGAGTAGTTCTTTATATTCTTGGCCCATTACCGACTTCAGAAAGAGGAAACAAAGACTTGTTAGTCATTGGTGATTATTTCACTAAATTTGTACATACTGTTCCTATTCCTAACCAAGAAGCTGGGACCGTAGCCCAAGCCTTTGTGTACAATTTTGTTTCGATATCCGGTGTTCCAATGCAAGTGCATTCGGACCAAGGGGCGAGCTTTGAATCGAAATTATTCAGAGAAATGTGTCAGTTGTTTGGTATCGATAAAACCCGCACGACTTCATGAGATCCCAATCAGACGGAATGGCAGAACGCTATATGCGTACAATTTTAAATATTGGCTTCTTTTATATCAAATCATCAAAGGACTGGGACCAATTTATACCTCTCATCATGATGGCCTATAGGTCATCAATCCACGAAAGTACAGGGATAACCCCGTACGAAATGATGTTCGGGCGAAAGGTTAATCTGCTTGTAGAATTTCTTTATGGAAGGCCTGTCACCGAAAATGATAATACCGAAAGTATAATAGAATATGTGGAAAAACATGAACAAACATGGAAAGATGTTCATAACTTTGCCCGTCAAAAGCTGAAAATGTCTAACGATAGTATGAAGAAAAATTATGACCATAAAATCTATCAGAATAAATTTGACATTGGGGACCCTGTTCGGCATTACCAATATAAACGGAAAGTCGGTCAGAGTCCAAATTTATAAAGACCCTAACATGGGCCATTTACGGTTGTTGGGAAACTAAATGTACTATATCGTATTCAGTTGAACCCCAAAAGTAGAGCCAAAGTTGTCCATCATGTAAAATTAAAGTTGTATGAGGTTGAAAATAAACCAAACTGGTATTCTGGATGAAAAATCCTCTTGTGTTAGTTAACCCCCTTGTTGGAAGTTATAGTTTTCGTGTTGCACCTATTTTTGGAGTTTGTTCTTTATACCAGGGACTAAAGTCTCAGTTTATTCCAACAATTTTCAATAAGACTAATATGCATTGTTTTGAATTTAATTAGTATTGTGGCTAGGCTGTTTATGTTGTTATGTAATAGATGTTTTTTTCTTTGTTAAATATACCGAGGGTACACTATAACCATATATGTCGTTGATGAGACAACCACCTCGAAAATATCAAATATCAAATTAAATATGCGGTAGATGTTGATGAGACACTCAAATTAAAAGTTGTAAATATGGATGATATTTACAGTTGATATGCTAATGTCAAAAGTTAAATAACGTTTGTGTTCGTCTTCTGACATCAAATGTTAAGATTTTCTAGATGCGTATACATGTATTTATGATTCAGCGAAGTATTCCTACATAGTTGCCATGGAACGTATCTTGAATGTTTAGTGCAATTAGTTTAAACTCCGTCTTTACAAATGATGCACCCTGTTCAAAATGAAAAGTAGTGTCATATTCTCTAAGTCAGGAATGATATTCATTTGAAAAGCATGTTTCTCTCACCACTATATAATCGTAATGACTTAACAGAATATATGCTTAAGATTATGTCGAGCAGTACAAAAAAAAATGTTGAATAAAATGATACACAATATAAATGATATGCATGCAGCATCACAGTTTCTCTGATCTCTGATACTTGCAACTTATGATCCTTATACTGTCCATGAGATGATTGTGATACACTTTTATTCTAATGCATATGAAGTCTGTAACTCAGATATGTGCAAAATATGATACTTAACGTTTTGTTGTATTTTTGTAAGACAAATGGCTGTGTAAAATATGTGACGACTTGTCTTTTGATAAAAGATGGTGTGCTGAACGCCATGTGATGGAGAGACACAGTCCTTTTGGGTTTAAGTGGCCAAAATTAAAAAAAAACTTTACCCCCAGGAAAAATGCACAACATGGATGTCAGGTTGAAGTGGAGGAGATGATATGTTTTAATGATTTAACAGGAGTCAGGGGTGAGAATGCAGAAAGTGAAATAGAAAGGTTCAAGAAGGAAGAAGTTATTTAAAATCTAAAGCATGTAATGGAGGATGGAACAGAGGTGCCAATAAAGCCCAAAAGGACTTATGTGCAATCAGAAAGGGGTGCAAGAACAAGCGAGGTTGTGATGACAGAAAAGGATAGGGCAGATGCCAGAAAACTATTAGAAGACCTGAGAAAAGAAAGAGAGGAGAAAGAAAATAAAGCTGAACCCACGAAAAAGAAACAGAAATTGGCATCCAAGGAAGAAAAAAGAGAGAAAATTAGGACTGTTCTAAAGGATTTATTCTCAGAAATAGGTGAAAACTTCGATGTAACTTTAGAGACAGTTGAACCTTGGAAGAACGAGGGTGCAGAAATTGATCTGCATGTTAATGAAAATGAATCAAAAGAACTAGAAAGTCAACCTAAAGTTGTAAAAACAGGGAATCTGAAGAATCCTCCTCTTCCTCCTCGTCGTCATCTGCTTCTACATGAAATACGAATCCCGAGCCTGTAGCGCCCGTGGAAACAATTCAACCAATCAATCAGCCCGAAAGAAGGGTCTTATTATCAGGAACAGATGATTTAGACACATACTTACAGTGCCTTCAGGAATGTCAAGAGAATATGGTTATTATCAATATAGGAGGTGTGAAATTTGAACCTACCAAACCAACCTTAAAAGCTGACCCTTCATCTGTATTCGCTTTAATGTTGAACCTAAATAGTGCCTTTAGGCCATGCAATAACATTTACAGTTTCGACCGGGACCCCGCACATTTTAAAATAATCCTAAACTATCTACGAAACAACTGTAATGTAGAAAAAAAGGTATCTGCCAATGGAACACCTTTATCTCAATGAAATTGCACAAGAAGCAAAATTCTACAAGTTGTTTGTACTCATAGGAATTGTTGAGGAGAGACTTAATCAGGTTGGGCACATGTAATACAATGTGGGGTAATATTACAAAATTGGGGTTACCCTCAAAACATGGGAATAAACAATCCCAGAAAACTGGGGTGTGTTCAAACTTTTGTTGGTGCTGCAATGATTTGTGGAAGCGCACATTCTCATGCATTGGCGATGATTTTGCTGAACACAGTGAATATAAATTAGTGGGTAACTTCTTACTCAGATGCCTATTTTAGACGACTGGACAAAGAACATTCACCGGAAGTAAGTTTTTTTTTCAATTGTCAACTTCATTACATTCAGAAATTGTTAAAATATGTCACTTATGATTGTATTTTTTACTTTGACCGTCTTCACTCTTCATCGTTCGCCATTTTGATCTTTTACATGACTGCACATGATCACACATGTGACCACTAAACTTTAGATTACAAAAGCAAACCGTTATTACGGTAGCCCATAGGTTTCATAATATTAAAAACAATTCAAACGTATTTTCAACTTTCTGAAGATGTTTTCATTAAAAAACGATCAATATATATATATCTGTTTGTATAAAATAATATGATTAACTTAGAAATTAACCTGGACATTGATAAATATTAGAGGAGGAATAGAATTTATCTAAATATATTCTCCTTGTACGTTGTTACTTGGATCACGATTCACATATTGTATCACTATGCTATGTCAAATAAAGTCATTTGATTTGAATTTTGAAATATCCCGTAATAACTTCGTGATGACATCACAGCCATAATTTGACCAATCCCAGAGCAGATAATTTCATCTGACGTCATCCAGGTCGGTATTGTGTTTTATATTTTTCATCTCAGTTTATGGGTAATAGGTCAACTTTCGATGTTGCTATAATGTATTTTCACGCTTAAAATTTATATAATAAATGTTTTACGCTTAAAATAACGAGAATTCATACCATTAAATTTATATAATAATTTTAGAATATGTTTTATACGTTTTCAACGGTTATATATATATTACTAATTTAAAAATTCAATGCTCTTTGCAAGATACGGACAAGTTACGAATTAACGGAATTGTAGTATTTAATCTGACGATGTGCATGAATCACAGATACTTTTCAAGTAGTACAAAATATGGATTAATACGGTTACGAATATGATTATCTGCTGTGAAATATTATTTTTAGGAAAAAAGAGAAAAGAAATTAATAAAGAAATCCAACTTAATTTATTTTAATTATGTGCTTTTACAACCAAGGCGCTTTATTGCATTTGATTTTTTTTTTAATTTGCATGTGATTCAACTTAATTTTTGACATCTTTGATGAAACAAGTCACGATACTTGGGGCAACCGAACATGTTCAGGCATTCTGCATGAGCAATATAATTTGGTTTCATGGACAAATGCTGTAACGTCACATCTTTTACATTCAGTTGTCGGAAAAAAGTTACTAAACATTCTTTTTTCAATACAAGATCTAAGGTCTTAACGCATCTTTACTCGTATGAATGTTAGGTTTTCTGGCAATCCCAAACAAAATTTGCATTGCATTTGCTATCAGTACATATACACTTCAATCATTCCGTTAGTTTGTACAATAGTATCAATAAACTGTATTGTATTTTTGTGGTTCTGCTGAGTGCATGATATTTACAATGCTCAACTCCGCAGAAGAGAAGATGTTGCTCACTGTACTATCATACATACCGCACTACGCACGACAATCCTCCCATTAGCTTCTTTCGTTTTGTGATAATATTCACAGTTGATTTTTGACGATTTAGAAGTTCTGTCCTCTGAAGTTAGGATTGATTACATTACTTATCCCATGGGACCTCAACTAAAACATTCTATTTTTTATTTTTCTTTTCATAATTTTTATATTGCCGTTTTTTTTTTATTTTAGTAATATATTTTGACTCATAATTTCTTCTCAATCAATTGTCTCAGTTTGAATTCTATCAAATTAGCTCCCTTAGAATAGTATATATTTTTTGTACTTATTCAATTTTAATATTTATAATAACAATATTTTGTCGTTAGTTATTTTCACAATCATGTTTGTTAAAATGTTTAATTTATCATTGTGCATATTATTAATATTTTACTCATTTGTGTAGTTAAGATAATTTACGAAAATTAAACGATAAACACTGTTTTGGTTAATAATGCCTTCTATAGATTTTGTCCGAGCTCAAAGGATTAATCAACCAATAGAAGGCTCTGTTTCAAACAAGATTAGAATACACATCCAAGATGGAGAAACAGAATTTGACAAAGCAAACAAAATTGAGAACTGAAGCATATATATAGATATTTAATAGCATTTCTTACTATTTAGTTGGATTTTCGACTTCCGGTAATGACACCTTTTGCATACTGAGGTTTGCGCTGTAAAATAGATAACCGAAATACAAACAATATCAAAAAATTTGAAGCTTAGATTCCATAGTCCTTGCTAAAATAACAGACAAGATACGCTTTTCCCAAAATAACCCTCGAAAGAATGTCTAAAGTTTTATACCCCAGATTTCTGGTTTTTTTCTTTAATCCCAGAAAAGCGTGTTTACCCCACAAACCTCGATTCATCCCAAGTCTTGTAACATGTGCCCAACCTATTAATGACCTATGTGCCTGTCGTCTGAATGTCTGTTGACATTGAAATTATGGTAGACGTCTTGAGTGTACTGTACCACATGAACGAAATAATTATCCTGAAAACAAAATGTGAAAAAAAGTTTGAGAATAATCAAAGTACTGAAGCACAGTGAAAATAGTGGTTGTTCATTGTTGAAGTATTTACTTTAATTCATAAAGTAAATGTACTTGGAGATGTAAACTGATTTAGTTTATACCCTTATCTGTTAGAAACCCTCAAAACTTTTCAATTTGGGGGACCAAATCTTGTAGGAGGGGGCAGTGTAACGCCGAATCCTTTTCCTGTTCTTTTTGTTTTTGTTATTAATATTCATTGTTGATCTTGTATAACAATGTGGAGTAAAAGTATTTGGGGCAAACATGAGTTTGCCTCCCCCCTAGTTGAATATTATTGGTTATTACAAATATTTATTGTAGTTATGCTTTTATGAAAAGTTTATTTTCGGGTTGAAGAGCTTGTTTTAGTCCCGTAAAGTTAAATGACAGTATTACTGTTTATGTGCTGAAACTGTCAGTATAGACTGTTTTATCGTGTATAGTACTGTAATTCTAATGTGGTAAAAAATTGTCTAAACTCCTGTTAAATGGCTGGAATTGGCGGGCCTTGCAAGACAGAAATTCAAGTCGTCATGAAGTATCGGAAGGTTAAAATGTTAAGCACCTTCATGGACGATTGTGTCCCGTCCCTATGCTACGTCAGTTCCGTAAAAATATCTCCAGTCATGATTCAAATCCATTGTTCAACAATAAGCAAGAAAAATCTTTTATTTCACAGA
This sequence comes from Modiolus philippinarum, assembly GCA_002080025.1. Lineage (NCBI taxonomy): Eukaryota > Metazoa > Mollusca > Bivalvia > Mytilida > Modiolidae > Modiolus > Modiolus philippinarum. Next base: position 206,579 of record MJUU01059135.1, on the reverse strand, counting down.
AGTTTGAATGTTTATATTCGCAAGGACAACTATGGGTCAACCGAGAATTAGTTGTGTCATAGAACCTGATTGGCTAAATAATCGATAGTTTAATGCAAGTGGTCACTTCATTGGTCAAGCGTAGTATAAAAGAACTGGAATGCACCGGAACTTCGGATTGCATCACTGTGATTCCAAAGAGTTAGGTAGCGGCAAATTTGAATGTTAGAAACCTATTGAGATAAGGCAAAATATGTCAGTTCGACTATCAAAGAGTGCAAACGTTGGTAATTTTGTTGGTGAAAGTAATTCTATGTTCTTTTAGATTAACACAGTGTGGGCATTGATTTTATTCTCCCAAAAGTACTGTTGATGTTTGGTGCAAAGGCTCGGTGACAATCTTAGGGTGAAATTCGTCGGTGCAATTTCAGGGTGCAAATTCTCGGTGCAATTCCAGGATGCAAATTGTCGGTGCAATTGATGGGTGTAAATTGTCTGTGCATCTGAATGGTGCAATTCAGGGTGCAAGTTACCTTTACTATTAAGGTCGATATTAATGTTCGGTTATGAAATATTTAGGTTAATGATAACTTCGGAAAGTCATGATTTATAATGTGAAGTGTTTTTTCTGTTTCTTGGGTACCAAGGATAAATTGAGGGAAATTTATATGGATCAAAGGTGAAATTCGTTGTAGTCAATTTTGAGTGTTGTTTGTTATTTAGTCTGTGATCCGTCTAACAAAAAATTTAATGAGTCCAACAATTACCTGCCAAGACCCGAGTTTTTCCATGCATTTCCCGAAGTCTCCAGTGTTGGAAAATGTTTAATAAAACTATTAATTTTTCCTTAATTTTTGTCTTTTTCCCTCATCCTGTAGCGTAACGAGTCCCAAGCTGGACTAGCTACCATATAGTGAGATGTTACAGCAACCACAACCCTAATATAGCACAATGTCCTCTGGTGACCGACTCTAGCACCCGTGGCGGCGTTATAATATATCTCGCCCGGCGAGTTACTATATTGTTGCGGCAAATTATTATCTAGAGGCTCACATGAGCCGGTAAAGCTCGCCTGTATTTAACATCAGAGCACAATTAAATGGAAGCAAAGTTTATTTTTCATTTTTGTAAATATACTGGTAAATATGGCTAAGCAAGGTCGATAACATAAGGCAAATTATATGAGGTAGGTAACAAAATACCGAAGTTACTTGGAATTTTGATTCTGCATATGTGCATTTCGACAACTTTTGTCTCTTCAGTGCAGATAAAATCGAACTAATGGCTCAGAGACTGAGCCTGTATCGCTCACCTGACAAAATGCTTCTATGCCATGCATGATCAAAAAAGATGTATTTTACCAATGAGGTCTAATGTTAAGCTATGTTCTCCACTGGCACAAGTGCTTTTGTCTGATCGAATTGAATGACTGATGACTAATGACTGAAATGAGTAATCTTTGCAAAGGACCTTCAATACATCATTCCAATACATTTTAGTTAAATCTACTTGAATAGTTTCAGAGAAGGTAAAGAAAAGTATGGTTTTCACATACCGCACTACGATGTTCAACAATCTTCTGCACTGGAGGCCATGTCTTTTGTCAGATCGAAATAAAATGAGCAAATGTTGTAAAATACCTTCCGTGCATCATTCCTGGAAAGTTTGTTAGAATTTGCTTCAGCAGTTTCAGTGGAGAAGATTAAAATGTAACTTTTCTCATAATTTCAAAAGTTAAGCCTAAGTTCCGCACTGGCGGCCATGTTTTTTTGTCGGATTGAAATAAAATTCAAATTTTTTGTAAAGTACCTTTAGTACATCATTTCTGTAAAGTTTGGTTGAATTTGCTTCAGTCCTTTCAGAGGAGCACATGAAAGTGTGATTTTCCCATAGGGTCCAATGTTAAAATATGTTCCATGCTGGCAGCCATGTTTTTTCTCTGATCGGATCAAGATGAGCAATCTTTGTTAAGGACCTTTAATACACCATACCTGTAAAGTTTGGTTGAATTTGCTTTAGTGGTTTCAGAGGAGAGGATAAAAATGTGATTTTCACATAGGGTCAAAATGTTAAACCTAAGTTCCGCACTGGCGGCCATGTTTTTTATTGGATCGGAAAGAAATAAGCAATCTTTGTAAAGGACCTTTCATACATCATTCCTGTAAAGTTTGGTTGAATTTGCTTTGGTGGTTTAAGAGGAGAAGATGAAAATGTGATTTTCCAATAGGGTCCAATGTTAAATCATGTTCCGTGCTGGCGGTCATGTTTTTTGTCGGATCGTAAGGAAATGAGCAATCTTTGTTAAGGACCTTTAGTACATCATTCCTGTAAAGTTTGGTTGAATTAGCTTCAGCAGTTTCAGAGCAGATGATGAAATTGTGATTTTACCCATAGGGTCCAATGTTAAACCTAAGTTCTGCGCTGGCGGCCATGTTTTTTTTATCAAATCAGAAAGAAATGAGCAGTCTTTGTTGAGGACCTTTACTACATCATTCCTGTAAAGTTTGGTTGAATTTGCTTCAGCCGTTTCAAAGCAGAAGATGAAAATGTGAATTTCCCATAGGGTCCAATGTGAAACCTAAGTTCCGCGCTGGCGGCCATGTTTTTTATCGGATCGGAACGAAATGAGCAATCTTTGTACAGGACCTTCCCTACATCATTCCTGTAAAGTTTGGTTGAATTTGCTTCAGTAGTTTCAGAGGAGAAGATAAAAATGTGAAAAGTTTAACGGACGGACGACGTTCGAGAAGTGATGGCCATAGCTCACACTGACCCTTCGGGTCAGGTAAGCTAAAAATTTGGAAGACCATCAACTCAAAGATGTTTAAAAACTGACAGAGAACAAATACCAAATACAACCTAAATTTAAAGCCAAAATTAGCGAAGGACAGAGCTTTGCATGAGAAAAATGCTCCTTAGTTTTCAACAAATTTTACAAAAATTTAGATATTGCAAAAATTTAGATATTACGTAGGTACGACGTGACAAATTGTGCGAACAAAAAATAGTTTTATGCGATCTGCGCTTCCATTTAATAATTTTGCAGTATGTGCCATGGTGAAGATTATAATCAGAAACACCCAGTTTGCAAGTATCGGATATGTAACTCGAAGTATAGAAGTACTACAGATTACATTGTGAATAATTCTGAAATTTTATTTCTTAAATGAACCCCTTTGGCCCAACAATAAAAAAATAATAAAAGCATATCAATATCCCTCAATGGAATGTCTATTTTTAGTAATTTTCCATGGAATGGTAACATAAAATCATAGCATTATTGTCTGGACTTTGCCGTTCAAGTAACAAAATATTAAAATACCGAAGTTACTGTGAATTTAGCTTCTGCATATGCTTATTTCGACAACTTATGTCTCTTCAGTGCAGATCAAATCAAAAGTTTGGAAACCCATGAACCAAAATATGGGTATAAGCTGATAAAGAACAAATTACCAAAACTGGTCTATAGAGATAATCAAATACATAATAAATGCAGGAGATTTTCTCCAAATTCAAAGTTTTTTTCTAAATTCACAGAAACTTCGGTATTTTGTTATTTTGTAACTTGAACGGCAAATTCCAGACAATAATGACCAGTAGTACCGGTCATTATTGTCAGGAATTACTAGACTACCGATCATTATTGTCCAGAATTATGCCGTTCAAGCTGATATATATAGAGATAATCAAATACATTATAAATCCAAGAGATTTTCTCCAAAATTCAACGTTTTTTTCTTCCCTTTACAGAAATCAGTGAACGGATGCAAGACGGACAAGTACCGAATGAATAACGTACATTCACCGGACATTTTGTGCGGTATATGTCCGTTCCAAGTTTTGAACATGTTCAGATTTTTCACCGTACAAAACGGACACCACCGTGCTTGTACATGTACCGTATTCACCGGATAAAGAACGGACGACAAACGTATATGAACGAAAACGAACGGATATAATTTATTTTTATATGTTCGGCGTTCGTTCGTCTAGTGTAAGAGGGGCTTAAGAGGGACTTTAGATTTTATTATTCTATAGAAATAATATCAATACACATTTCTATTCTGTCACTATATAACATACAATATTAAAATTCCATTCTATATCCACATTTCAGTGCTCAACAACAAATTTTCGAGTTATAAAAAGGAATAATTTAGCTGTAAATTCATTACATAAAAAAAATGCTTCTTTACAACGTGAAATTGATTTTTTTTATGTATAAAATCTTACCAGACAGTCTTTCAGAATTGTAAAGCAAGACAACAGGAATTATTGTCGCGGTCAAGGAAGTGGCGAAACTTGTATTGTAATGAAGTCAAGATTAACACTCCGTGCTTACACAATGTGTTAGATTCATCGCTGTGAAATGTCCACATTGTAGATATATCAGACATAAAAATCTGACAAATATATACAATGTTGTCTTTGCACGACGGTGAGTCTATTAAAGGTAGACAGCTTGTTGTGTCAATCATAATTTCGGTAATTTCTGAACGTTTTGCCACTTCCTTGACTGCAGCAATATAGGTTCCATTTTCATTTTAACCAAGTAACGAGTGACTTACACTCCTACTACCAATACATTTTCATTGTAAATAGGGAATATAAAATGTTGTGAGTGACACTCTCTTACTACCAATACATTTTCATTGTAAATAGGGAATATAAAATGTTGTGAGTGACACTCTCTTACTACCAATACATAAAATGTGAGTGACACTCTCTTACTTCCAATATATTTTCATTGTAAATAGGGAATATAAAATGTTGTGAGTGACACTCTCTTACTACCAATACATTTTCATTGTAAATACGGAATAAAAATGTTGCGAGTGACACTCTCTTACTACCAATACATTATCATTGTAAAAAGGGAATATAAAATGTTGCGAGTGACACTCTCTTACTTCCAATACATTTTCATTGTAAATAGGGAATAAAAATGATGCGAGTGACACTCTCTTACTACCAATACATTTTCATTGTAAATAGGGAATAAAAATGATGCGAGTGACACTCTCTTACTACCAATACATTATCATTGTAAATAGGGAATAAAAATGTTGCGAGTGACACTCTCTTACTACAAATACATACAATGTTGTGAGTGACACACTTTTACTACCAATACATTTTCATTGTAAATAGGAAATATAAAATGTTGTGAGTGACACTCTCTTACTTCCAATACTAGGGAATATAAAATGTTGTGAGTGACACTCTCTTACTACCAATACATTTTCATTGTAAATAGGGAATATAAAATTTTGTGAGTGACACCTATGCAAAGTAAGAGAGAAGTAGTACTCCAGACTGAATATTAATTAGAAGTTGAAAAAGCAAACAAATAACTAAATACCGAAGTCACTGTGAATTTACTTTCTGCATATGCGCATTTCGACAACTTATGTCTCATCAGTGCAGATAAAATCTAAACGTTTGGAAGACCATAAACTCAAAGATGTTTAAAAACTGATAGAGAACAAATAACCAAAGTGATCTAAATTTAAAGCCAAAATCAGCTAAGGACAGAGCTTTGCAAACCAAAAAACAAATTGCACTGATCGAGGAGCAGCCAGAATAAAAAAAGTGATCATCACCTCAAGTATTCAAATAAATTGGGAGAAGACTTCATAAGCTGGATTAGCTTGTGTCCTATCCCTTTTGTTCAATTGAGCAAATAAAATAAATCACGGTTCAAGAAATATTGTTCCCCTGTGCAAAACTGCTATTGCTTTGCGAGAGGGCTTTTATTTTAAACAGGATTCTAACGGTTGTTTGAAAGATGTTGTAAAATAATTACAGCCAAGTGGTTTCTTTTGAACATTGAACTTAAGGTTATATATATATATTATATAAATGTGTTACGTTTTTAAGTTCACTCTGTTCGGTATTTTGTTATTACCCCCCATTCATGCAACAAGTTTATTCATCTGAACATATTCTCTAGATTTAAAACATTAACAATATTGCACTGCTATTCCATAAAACGGGTTTTATTTAATTTGACATTCCTTGTAAACACATGTTACATAATTTCCAAAGCACTTTCATGTCATTAAAGCTACTTTGTTCATTATTTTCTTTGCATCAAAGCATCTTTAGGCTTAAGTTGTCATCGGATCCATCTAGTGTGAAATAAAGATAACATTATTTCTTTAATTATTTTCATTCAATTGTTTTTATTGCAATGCCTTTTCGCCCTTTCGTATTTACGGTTTCCCTATTTAATAGACAGTAGAATGTATTCAATTCAATGTTTAATTTACTTTTCTTCAGTCAGCTGATAAGTCATTGGCAAACGCATGGTTACTGCATGGTACTACAATTTGTAGAGAAATAGTGCTAACACGAAATATAAATCATTGAATTGAATATTTGGTACTAATGACACCACAGATAATGCTTTCCCCGTTCCTTTTTTTTCTAACATTAAAGTACCGACATTTTATTATTATAAGTCATCTAAAATATTACCTAACACAACTATAGCTTGAACCCTTTGAAAAAAATTAAAAGTAATATTGAAGTTAAGATAAATTTGCGTTTTAATTCTCTGTTCCTCTGTATACACTTTATACTTATTCCATCTTTTCGGTATTTTGTTATTTATTACCAATGGGCCGATGCCTCTGTTGGTGGTCTGTTAGTCCCCGAAGGAATTCACCAAGTGTCATTACATTGAAAACGGCTTTGATTGAAAAACTTGCAATATTTTAAGTTTTGAAAATTTCGCTTAAAATAAAGGAGCATCTCATATTTAATAGCTCTGTCCTTAGCTAATTTTGGCTTGTCATTTATAATTTCAGATTTAAAATAAAATTTTGTTTATGGTCTTCTAAATGTTTTGAGTTGATCCACATTGAAGAGACATAAATTGTCGAAATGACCAAATGCAGAAAGTAAATACTAGTATACTGCAACTTTGGTATTTTGTTATTTATGGAGCTGGTTCTTTACCTGCTTTTGATTTGGCCTTCCAAAGTAAATATTGTCTATATAGAAAAAGGGATACTATTTACCGTAATTTCGGTAATTTAATGCTTCAGCTTTTTAGCTTTTCTGTTTTTATATTTTACCATTACTATCCCCTCACATAGGCTAATTATACCCAGGGCAGCAGATACTTTGGTATTCTACTATCATTGTGAAAACACCACTTTCGGGAGCATAGATAGCTCATTACTGGTAAACTATATAACAATATTAATACCCTTAACAATATGGAAGCCAGATGTGACATTGCAATTATTTAATGACTCGCACTTTGAAATTTCAAGTCAAAACACCATGTGTCTAAAAATAAATAGATAAAAATAAGATCATTTTGACATACATTTCATGCATGAGTGACTTGGGTTTAAGTTTATATATGAGGCTCGGATACTACAACTCTCAGAAGAATATTTTTTTGTGTGAAGATATAACTTGTACAGTCATGAAGCTCCAGAAAGAAATTAGATCAAATCGGCCTTGATTTCATGCATTACTAGCTTAGGTTAAAGATTTTGTGGAGTCCATATCTCGGATACTAAAACTCTTAGAGGAATAATATTTTGTCTGAAGAAGCGTCTTGTAAAGAAACGTAGCTCTATATTTACTATATTTATACTATAAATAAAGTTTCTGCAGATGCCGATTTCGACAACAGTAAGGTAAATTTATTATCCTCTCGACTAACGAGGGTGGGGAGGGAATATAGCCTTTGACCCGTTCGTCCGTCTGTTCAAAATTAAAACCATTTATATTTTGAATCACAAGTCATAGATAGATAAGGTATTGCCAATGGATGCATCTTGAATAGTACTTGAAGTTGATTTATAAAAAAGGTAACGTTGACCTATATTTCATGCACGAGTGACCCAGGTTAAATGCTTTGAAGATTCAAGATCTAGGATACTTCAACTTGGTAGACGAATCATATTTTGTCTGAAGATGCGTTCTTGCAAAGTTACGAAGCTATAGATAAAAATAAGATCATTTTGACATACATTTCATGCATGAGTGACTTGGGTTTAAGTTTATATATGAGGCTCGGATACTACAACTCTTAGAAGAATATTTTTTTGTGCGAAGATATAACTTGTACAGTCATGAAGCTCCAGAAAGAAATTAGATCAAATCGGCCTTGATTTCATGCATTACTAGCTTAGGTTAAAGATTTTGTGGAGTCCATATATCGGATACTAAAACTCTTAGAGGAATAATATTTTGTCTGAAGAAGCGTCTTGTAAAGAAACGTAGCTCTATATTTAAATGAAATCACTTTGGCCTACATTAGATGCAGGAATAACTTAGGTTAAAATTTGTGTTACAGTCTGGAACTTAGAAGCTACAACTTGATAAGGATTAATCATTTGTCAGTAGATGCATCTTTAATTGCTCCTGATTGAAATAAGGTCACCTAAACTATATTCCATGCATTAATGACTCAGATTAAAGTACAACTTCTTGGAGTGCTAATAATACTATGAAAACAAACAATATACGAGAAAGGGGAATAGCTGTCGTTTCCAACTGCTTCTTTCTCTTGCTAAATTATTGTGAAATCTGATGATGTAGGGAAAATTATACAATTGCAAAAATGTGATGATGATTTTAAGGTAGTATTTATTAGAGGTGTAACGATACATCAGTATATCGGTATATCGATATATTTTTCCACAAACTAGGTATGCCGGTACGGCATCCAGCATATCAATACGTATCGTTTCCTGCTAAAATTTCAGAATCAGCATCGCCTAAATTCTTGAAATTTTCTGATTTTGGTATTGAAAGTCAGATAAAAAACAAACAAATGTATTAAGCTACATAAAAACACTCTTGTCTCACTGAAGAATATTTTACTATGTTATCACATAAAATATCACATAAAAAGAAGATTTAAAAATGTAATCCAATTGAGAAATCAGAAGACAATACGTATCGATACGTATCATGATACGCTTGCGATGTATCGATATATCATGAAACAATATTTTTTGACGATACTCATCCCTAGTATTTATGCCATAAAAGCGGCAATATTTTTTCATTAAAATTGTCCTTCATTGTAGAGTTTTCATGTAGTTTCTATTGTTTTTGGCTTTGCCATTGCTTTTCCACATGTTCACAAAGCCTTTAGTTTGTCATTTTGTTTTAATGTTTTCCTTTATTTCCATGTTGTGCATAGTCAACAGAATTTCCCCTTTCCTTTCTACGTTTCCTATCACCTTCAGTACTTATTTTGATTGTGCGTTGTCATCTTATATGTTGTCTTTTGTTTCCATGTTTTTCTGGTGTCTTCAAAGCTTCTTTTAGTTTCCAAATTTTCCTGTTGTCTTCAAAATTTCCTTTGGTTTTTGTCGTTTCCAATTTTTCCAGTCTTCACTTGTTCATTTTGTTTCCGTGATTATTCTGTCTTATTTTGTTCTTCTTGTGTTGTCCTTTTGTCCTTAATTTTACTTTTTTCTTCTTTGGCTTGTTTACTTCCGTGTACCTATTGTTTCTCTGTCTTTCATTTTTCAATGTTTGCTTTTGTTTGTCCGTTGTCCTGTTATCTTCAATATTTATTTTTGTTTCCATTTTTCTGTTATCTTCATGTTATCTTTTGTTTACAGGCTTTCCTGTCGTCTCCAAAGATGTCTTCTTTGCGTTTTTCCTGTTGTCTTTGAATTCGACTTTCCGTGTTTTTCTGTCATCTTAAATATCTCTTTATTTTATGTTTCCGTGTTTTTTTCATGTTTTATCTCTCCATCTACGCTTGCCAACGTAACGTCTTGCTATCTACTATGCACCTTTGGCTGATCAAGCCACAGTTTGGAGACGCATGTTTCAAATCATCTCCCTTTGAAGTAAGAGTTTCAGTATGATTTATTGTAAGAATTGAAGAGAATCAATGAAATCGAATATGACAATTCAAGAAATATGTAACCAAAGGAAAATGAATTATCAAAAGTAAAGGAAGAATACAAATGGTGGGAATTATGCAGAATCATTACCCCTGGCTAGCGAAAATGTAATCTTTTCGCTGTGTACATTTTACTGTCGTCTTTCATGTTTCCCTATTTTTCTCTCGTCTTCAATTTTCCTTTCTTTCTACCTTGTCCGGGCTTTTTCTTTCTTTCTTTGTCAGTGGTCCTTGTTTCCATGTTTGTCGTATTCACCGTTTCTTTTTGTTTCTGTATTGTCCAATATTTCCACTGTTTTTGTGTTGTCTGATGATTTTTCACACTTTCCTTGGTTCTGTGTATTCTGTCATCACTTTGTTTCCTTTAATTATCGTGTTTATCTGTCGTCTTTTTTTCACATGGTTTTTCGAATATTTACAATGTATCTTTTTTGTCCAATATTTCCATGCACTCGACGACTTACAATCGTAAGTGATAAGGTATGTCAATTACCTGCCAAAGGTCGGTGGCTCTCTCTCCGGATTCCTCCACCACTAAAACTGACCGTCATGAGATAGGTGAAATACTGCTGAAAGTGACGTTCAACCCCATATCAATCAATCCAATATTTCCATTTGTTTCTGCGATTTCTTCTACGTGTTTTCTGTCATCGTTTGTGTTTCCTTTCATTGTCCTCAATGTGTTTTTGTTTGCTTTCATTGTCCTCAATGTGTTTCTTTATCGACTCAAGCATATCTTTTTCTTCGACACGTTTTCCAGCTGTGTTCAATGTTTCCTCTTATCACTGTGTTGCCCGGTCATCTTCAATATTTCTTTATCTTTCTGTGTTATGTTTACTTGCTTTATGTTACCGTTTTCGTTTCAAGATATATGTCGCCCCAGACGTAGTCGGGACGACGTATTGTTTTTAGTCCGTTTCTTTGTTGTTATGTTGCCCCTGACGTGGTCGGGACGACATATTGATTTTGGTCCGTTTCTTTGTTATTATTTTTCATTATTCTTTTTCTTCCAAGGATTTTTGTCCGCGTATTTTCTCAATGATGCCTGGACAGAATTCAATCATACTTGGCACAAAGTTGAACCACCATGAGAAGATGTGCATGCACTGGCAAAAAATTTCAAAATGGCCGCCATTTCCAAGATGGCCGCCCTTTTACGTTGAGAAATGGAGGATTCAATATCTCAGGAACTGTATTGAAGAATTTGTTCATATTGTACATAAATGTTCAGTAAGATGAGAGAAAGGAATTTATGCGAAATTTTTTTCTTAAAAGGCCGTCATTTTCAAGATGGTCGCCCAAAATACGTCAAAATTTCAACTTTGTCCGATTTCAATAAAAATTGATTTCTAGGTAGATTTTGGCGCTGCGAATAGGATGGAATCATCGAATTTGCTGCCAGGGACGACATCAGCTATTGCTTGCAATTGCAAATCTAGTTATGTCGCCCCAGACGTTGTCGGGACGACATATTGTTCTTTGTCTGTTTCTTTGTTATTTTTTTTATTATGTCGCCCCAGACGTAGTCGGGACGACATCTTCTTCTTTGTCTGTTTCTCTATTATTATTATTAAGTCACCCAAACGAAGTTTGGTGACTTATTGTTTTTACTCTGTTTCTTATTATTATTATTATTATTCCTCAATGGATTTTTCAAACTTTGTCCAAACATTATCTCAGAGATGTGTATTCCAAACTTAATGAAACATGGCACCAATGTAGACAACCACCCCGAGATGTGCAAGAATGTCTTTGAATTTCCAAAATGACCACGGTCATTGGTCACTTTGAACTTTGACCTCAAATCTTGTGATTGGAATATCTCGAAAACTGTAAATGATAGCTAATTAATTGTTATGGCAAAAATGTTTATTAGGTCATGACGGACATTTGTTACATTGGACCGAAATTCTATGATGCACCGTTCAAGAGTTATGCCCCTTGAAAGTTTCGTCACCTCTTTTAGCATGATTTTTCTCGAAAACGGTAAGAGATAGAAACCTGAAACCTTTTCCATTCATTTTAGGTGATTTGTGTTACATTTAAAAATGCCAAGGTCAAAGGTCATTGGTCACTTTGAACTTTGACCCTAGACCTTGTTTTTGTAATAACTCATAAACCGTAATAGATAGCTGATTAAATGTAGAGGCAAAAATGGATGTCTTGTTAAGATCTACATTTGTTACATAGGGTCCAAAATTATCGGACTAACCGTTTTCGTTTTATGGACCGAAAACCGATTTTGATGTCCGAATTTTGCGTTTTTTGCTTAAAGCTCAAATACCATTGAAGATGCTAAAAGACATGCAATGTACAAAATGTTCAGGAAGTCTAAACCTTCAAATTGAGGTCAAGGTCAAAGGTCAAGGTTACAGCCCTAAAGCTTTATTTCACGTTAAAGTATCAATAAATGTACATATTAAGCTCTGAATTATGGTTTCATCAATGAATCAATAATGAAACCATTATGACGCAACTTCCTTTCTGATGCAATTATGTACATATACTTATAAAGTGTTAACCTGTGAATTAAAGTACAACTAACACTGATAGACGAAAAGATAATGAGTTTATGTCACTAGTTCTTAAACAAGGAATAGAAACAAATATTTCAGAACACATTATTACAATCATTGGTGATAAATATACAACACAGCATTTCTTCAAAAAGCAATTGGGTATGGAATATGGTTTGGGTGACTTGTGTTTGCTTGCAAACATATCATCACTCGTTATTATTATGTCGCCCTTGACGTAGTCGGGACGACATATTGTTTTTGGTCTGTTTCTTTGTTATTAAGTCTCCCAAACGAATTTGGGAGACTTATTGTTTTTGTTGCGTTTCTTATTAAGTCTCCCAAACGAAGTTTGGGGAGACTTATTGTTTTTACTCAATTCTTATTATTTTTCTTGTTCTTCTTCTCTTTCCGCCTCGAAATTTGTCCGACCATTTTCTCGGAAACTAATGGTCGGATCTTGACCAAACTTCACATGAAGATGGATCCTTATCCCGAAAGATGCAAACAGGTCTTGGAATTTTCAAAACGGCACCGGTTCCCATGAAAATGGCAAAAAAGGCGGAAAAATCAAAGTGCTCAGAATTGAATGAAACTTTACAGGAAGGTTGGTTAGGATATGGGGAACTGGTTTCTGGTCTCCAAGACTTCAGATTGGCACCCGTTGCCATGGAAATGGCAAAAAAAGGCGGGAAAATGAAAGTGCTCAGAATTGAATGAAACTTTACAGGAAGGTTGCTTAGGACATGGAGAATAGGTTTCTGGTCTCCAAGACTTCAAATTGGCACCGGTTGCCATGGAAATGGCAAAAAAGGCGGGAAAATGAAAATATTCAGAATTGGTTGAAACTTTACAGAAAGGTTACCTTAGGTGTGGGAAACAGGTTTTTGGTGTCAAAGACTTCAAACTGACTTTGGTTGCCATGGAAACAGAACAAAAAAGTGTAAAAATCCAAAGTGCTCAGAATTGAATAAAACTCTATAGTTGGGTAGGTTGTGTGGAAGTGATTTAAAGCCCTGATTTCTGATATGGGAGTTCGTTTGGGAGACTTTTGTTTCAGCATCCTGATACAATTATAAATTTTTATTATTATTATTCTTCCATCTTTCTTTATTCTCGTCTAAATGAACTTGTCCGCAGCAGATCTCAGAAACCATTGGACCTAGAATATTAAAACTTGGTAGCATATTAGCCCCATGTATCTAGATTTGCAATCATCAAAAATTTTTCAAAAGGGGGTTCATTAAGGGTACTTTTTATGGTATCAAAAAGGGGTGGGGTAGTCCTATAGTAACCCTATGGGAAATTGAAATTTTGAAAGTTTTTCAACATTTTTTTCACTGTTTCTCAATAACTATTAACACTAGCTCCATGAAACTTCAACAGAAAGGTAAGAGTCATGTAAGAAAGGGTTCCACAGTATTGGAAATTTCAAAATAACTACCATTGCCATGGAAACCATACCAAAAAATGGAAATTTTGGGAAAATAGTAGTTTCTGTTGATAATTAAGTATTTAAATTACAGCAATATGTACTACTTAGATAATAAGGGGAACCCCTGCCCATATTTTTTTTGAAAGGGTCTGAAACTTCGGTGTAATGGACAAAAGAGCACTTTTTTGCCATGGAATCAAAACCAGAAACGTATTTTTTGTTGAAAAATTGAGTTTTCTGACAAGAAAAGAAAAATTTTGAGAAATATGTATTAAATAGGTAATAAGGGGAACCCCTGCCCAAATTTTCTTTGAAGAGATCTGAAATTGGATGTAATGGACAAAAAAACATTTGGTTGCCATGGAAACAAAACTAAAAGCATATTTTTGGGGAACATCAGGTTTTCTGATAAAAACAAAGGAATTTTGAGAAATATGTATTAAATAGGTTATAAGGGGAACCCCTGCCCAATTTTTTTTTCGAAAGGGTCTGAAATCGGATGTTTTGGACAAAAGAGCATTTGGTTGTCATAAAAGCAAAACCAGAAATTATTTTTTTTACATAGGTTATGAGGGGAAACCCCTACCCAAATTTTTTTAAAAAGGGAGTCTTGTAATGCCTTGGTATCCAATATGGGAGTTCGTTTGGGAGACTTTTGTGTTTCGCTTGCGAACACAGTTATTACTTGTTATTATTATTATTATTTTCATTATTCTTTCTTTCTTCCAAGGATTTTTGTCCATCTATTTTCTCAAAGATGCCTGGACAGATATCTTTCATATTTGGTACAAAGTTGGATCACTATCTGGAGGGGTGCATGGAAGGAACAATATGGCTACCAAAATACGAAAAATTCGAAATTCGTCAAATTTTCACAAAATTTGAATTTTTTTCAATCATGCTTTGACAGAATTCATCCATACTTGGTACAAAGTTGGATCACTATCTGGAGGTGGGTATGCAAGGAAAATTTTTTTCAACATGGTCGCCTTTCCCAAGATGGCCGCCGAAATACGTAAAAAATTCAACTTTGTCCGATTTCAACGAAATTTGATTTCTAGGTAGATTTTGATGCTGCGAACAAGCTGAAATCATCGAATTGGCTGTCAGGGGCGACATCAGCTATTGCTTGCAATTGCAAATCTAGTTATTGTTTCTTTCTTTCTTCCAATGATTTTTGTCCGGCTTCGTTCTCAGAGATGCCTGGACAGAATTCATTCATACTTTGCACAAAGTTAGCCCAAGTTGTGTCTGAACCGGCCAAAATTTTCAAATTGGCCGCCCTTTTTAAAATAGGGGCCATTTTACGTGACGACCTGAAAACAATTTAAGATTCAATAGCTCATGAATTGCATAGCAGAAATTCTTTATATTTTGTATAAATGTTAAGTAAGATGAGAGGAAGAAATTAATGCAAAAAAATTTTCAAAGTGGCCGCCATTTCCAAGATGGCGGCCAAAATACGTAAAAATTTCAACTTTGTCGGATTCAACGAAAATTTATTTTTAGGTAAATTTTGATGTTGCGAACAAGATGGAATCATCGAATTGGCTGTCAGGGGCGACATCAGCTATTGCTTGCAATTGCAAATCTAGTTATTATGTCGCCCCAGACGTAGTCGGGACGACATATTGTTTTTGGTCCGTTTCTTTGTTATTATTATTTTTCATTATTCTTTCTTTCTTCCAAGGATTTTTGTCCGCCTGTTTTCTCAAAGATGCCTGGACAGAGTTCAATAATACTTGGCACAAAGTTGGACCACCATTAGAAGATGTACATGCGCCGTCAAAAATTTTCAAAATGGCCGCCATTTCCAAGATGGCCGCCCTTTTACATTGAGAAATGGAGGATTCAATATCTCAGGAACTGTATTGAAGAATTTGTTCATATTGTACATAAATGTTCAGTAAGATGAGAGAAAAGAATCTATGCAAAAAAAAAATTTCAAAATGGCCGTCATTTTCAAGATGGCCGCCAAAAATACGTCAAAATTTCAACTTTGTCCGATTTGAATGAAAATTGATTTCTAAGTAGATTTTGGCGCTGCGAATAGGATGGAATCATCAAATTTGCTGCCAGGGGCGACATCAGCTATTGCTTGCAATTGCAAATCTAGTTATTATTCTTTCTTTCTTCCAATGATTTTGTCCATGTATTTTCACAAAGATGCCTGGACAGAATTCATTCATACTTGGCACACAGTTGGATTACCATAAGGAGATGTGCATGGATCGACAAAAATTTTCAAAATGGCCACCATTTCCAAGATGGATGCCAAGTTACGATCGACTGATTTTGGACATTTTTTGTTGGTTTTCAAAAACCAAGAAGCACAGATGGATGAAGGTTTATGGAAAGCCCATTGTTATGCAGCTTCCACATAATTTTGGTCGCGATCAGAAAAACAACATGGCCGCCTTTGCCAAAAATAAATTAACATTGAACCCTATGGGAAAACACTTTCACAACCTTTTTCAGGAAATGGTTTGATTTAATCAAATGAAACTTAGCAGGTAGTTAGATCACTATAGCGAGAAGTGCAGTCTATGATTTTTTTTTCAAAATGGTTGCAATTTCCAGTCAAAATTTCAGCTTTGTTCGCTTTAAACGAAAATTGAATTCTAGGTAGATTTTGACGAACAAGATGGAAGCATCGAATTGGCTGCCAGGGGCGACATCAGCTATTGCTTGCAATTGCAAATCTAGTATTGTTATTACTTTTCTCTTTTATTTTCTTCAATGATTTTTGTCGGCTATTTTCTCAAAAATACCTGGACAGAATTCTTTCATACTTTGCACAAAGTTGAACCACAATGAGAAGATGTGCATGCATTAGAAAAAAATTTTCAAAATGGCTGCCATTTTCAAGATGTCCGTCATTTTACGTAAAAATTTTGAGGATTCAATAAATTAGGAACTGCATTGCAGAATTTGTTCATATTTTGCATTAATGTTTAATAAGATGAGAGGAAGGAATTCATGCGAATTAATTTTGCAAATTGTCTGCCATATTCAATATGGCCACGAAAATATGTCAAAATTTCAACATTTTCTGATTTCAACGAAAATTGATTTCTAGGTAGTTTTTGACACTACAAACAAGATGGAATCATCGACTTGGACGTCTGGGCGACATCAGCTATTGCTTGCAATTGCAAATCTAGTTTTAAATTATTATTCTCTCTTTCTTCCAAAGATTTTTGTCCGCTTGTTTTCTCAGAGATGCCTGGAGAGAAATCATTCATACTTGGCACAAAGTTGGACCACCATGAGAATATGTGCAAGCCCTACCAAACATTTTCAAAATGGCCGCCACTTTTATTTCGCCCCGACATGTAGTCGGGACGACACGTTGTTTTTGGTTCGTTTCTTTGTTATTTATGTCGCTGCAGACGCAGTCGGAGAGACATTTTGTTATTGTTTTGTTGCTTCTTTTTACTCTTTACTTATTTTAATTATTATTGTTCTTGTCCGGATAATTGTGAGAAAACGGTTTGATGTGATATTGAATGAAGCTTGGCAGGTAGTAAGATCACCATAACCAGAAGTGCATGCTACGGAAAAAAAAAATCGCCGCCATTTCCAATATGGCTGCCAAAATACATCTAAATTTCAAAGTTGTCGGAATGCAACGAAAATTGATTTTTAGGCAGATATTGACGCTGCGAACTTTTGTTACCGTGCTTTCCTGACTTTGCTAATGTTTATTTTTGTTGTCCACTTGATTAAATCAATGCATTTATGTCTCCTTTAAAGATTCCTTCTGTTTTGAATTGGTCATGACGTTTTCATGGTTTTCTTCTATTCTTTTTGTTGTCTGGAGTGCTTTTTTTACTGTATTTTCCATCCTTTTGATAATTTTTCTTTGATTTCACGTCTTTGTCTTCAATGAATCGCATTTTTGGAATATTGCCGATTTGTCCTCAATGAATCTATTTTTGTTGATTTTTTTCAATGTTTTTCTATACATTTTGTAAATTCCAGTCGTTCTTCCTGTTGAAAAATTGTATAATTTCCTATGTAAATATCTAGTCGCAACTTTAAGTCCTCAAAGATGTAGACATTATATATTGAGTTTTATTTGTTATTTTATTCCCGGTAATTTTGATTACCCACACTTAAGATTTATATACCTGTTTGATTATGATAATAAACAGATCAAATATTCCACGCTCAGACACATCTGTAAGAAAGGTTAAAAGCTTCATGTATCACAACAAATTATATTTGACTTCTGTTTGCATTAATCGTACTGAAATTTGGCTTCATTGAAGTTATATTAACACGTTGGTATGAATGCCAAACATTGTATTTCTCTACGTTCACCGCTTCTTGTCTGCAATTGTTTCGTTATCCAATCACGAATAGTTCTAAACCCCCGATATTGAACTTGTTAAAATAGAATACAAGGGTAAAAGCTCTATCCTCTATCCATCAACTTCTTTTTAGTGCTACAGGAGCAAATTGCTTATATAATCTAATCATATACAAGTTTTACTTCTTTACTGTGTGGTTGTCTGCAGTAATGTGTTTTCTAGTAATACTTATACAGAGCATAGAAAGCATTATTTGTATCCTGCAGCAAAATCGTGTGAATTAAGTTCCTTGACACAAACTTGACTTATAGTAGGAAAATTGAAATTAATCTTGTTTTCAATATACTTTTAAGTATTGAAAAAAAAGAATCAGAAAAAAAAATATCATCGTATATTCAATACCAATTACTAACGTGTGTATTTTTTTTATTCGGTTATCGCGTCATATACAACTAGGGTATCTATTTATTATTCATAGAAATGACGAAAAAAAATCTTCAAATGCAAGTTATAAATTAGTAAAATGCCATTAAGTTCCACCCTATTAGTTAATTACTGTAATAGACCAAGGAAAAAATACGAAACTGAATGTTGAACAAATAATAACATGAAAATAGTCCGTATGACTTCACTGTCCCAAACACTGTCCCAAAAGCTGCTTAGTCAGGGATTTGTTCAACCTTTGTTAATTTCATCCCTCAAGAAATTCTATGGCCGTCACCATAGCATCATTGAAAGATATGACGTGTCAGTATCCCAAATGAAAGTGGACATTTTCAGCTAGATTCACGTCTTCCCGGATTTGACTACCGACTTTGACATTTTCCCGGATTGAATCACTCACAGTGTGACGGGTGCTGTTAACAGAGCAGGACATGCTTACCCTTCCGGAGCACCTGATGTCACTCTCAGTTTCACTGGAGTTCACACTGTGAGTGCCTTTGTTCTGAATGTTGTGGTTTCTGGTTCTGTGCTTTGTTTCTTTCTGGCGTCGTTGGTTTTGTGTCTAACGTCATTGTTTTCTGTGTTCTCGTTTTTGCCCTGTCTTTGGACTTCGATTTTTGTGAATTTCACCCCTTTGTTCCTTCGGTATTCTACTGCCGTTGTTTCAGCTAACTAAAGGTGAAAACTGTATATATATGAGTTTCAAATAATCACAAACTTTGTAACTAAATCAGTAAATATGTCAAAGCAATGCAAAAAAAGCGCGTTCAGAACTGTGCAACGTCTCTGGACACAAACTCAGTACCATGATGATATAATATGATGAAATAAAGGACCAAGTTCAATAATGGACACATTTCACAAGCAAAACTGATCTAAAAGGGAGGTTCTAATCAATGTGTTCAAACAACAGTGCAAACTTGCAGAGGTATTTAGTCAAAGCTTGAATGTTTCAGATTACACAAATCGGGTTAATGTTAAAATTTGATGAAAAAATGACTAAGTTCAACAATGCATAAATTTGACATTTATCATTCAATAAGCCCAAAAGGGAAGGTGCATACTAGTATCTTCAATGTGGTCCACAACAACTGTGCAAACGTTTCAGAAGAATCGGTTTAAAGGTGTCTTAGTTTCAGATTACACAAACTTGGTACCCCCAAAGCATTACGGATGGAGTCGAGCGGCTTCTAGACATGCGGTCAACGTTTTGGACGCAGGTAAAAACACCAATGAAGACAAGAGACAAACATAAATAACGATAGGAACTCGGGATTGTCGGACTTGGTACCGGCACAAAATATGTACATAATACTGGTATAAAACGTTTGACTCATTGCTTGTACAGTATAATTTTGGGGCATTATAATGAAAAAGTCATCGTTTTTGTCTTGTCCATTTGCGTCCGTAGCTCTGCAGTTTAATATGTTTTTGCAATTCATGCATTGCAAGTCACAAACATTTGTAATATGAGTGCAAAACGTTAACTGAATGGTCACGTTCTGTAATGAACTGTTAACAAGAGAGTTCATGAATTATCCTTTTTTAACAGTTCAAACTTAAAAATTGTTTATTCTTTTACATGTACTTGGACTAAATGATTGGAAGTAATTGTCGTCAAATCGATACTGTAATTGGTGTTTAAATAATTTATTTATATAGAATTAGTCAATTAAATATTGTGGAACCGATGATATAAATTTTGATTTAGAGTAGAATTTCAAAGAATGCAAGTTGACGGAAGGCACGAATAGTCAGATTCTGATGTGATGTCATTAGAAGTACCATATTTAACAGCAGCAGGAAATTAATTCCGTCATTATTGGTTTAACGGTTAATATTTTTGTACAACTTGAAAATGAAATTTTTCAAACTACAATATTTGATAAATTAATTGCAGCCTAAAGAGACATTGGATCGATAATTTGCTTCTTATTTTGTAATTTTATCGTTTGTGACGTGACATAAATTGTCGAAATTGTCATTTACACAATTCAAAACTACTGCAAATTTTGGCAGTTTATGATTCTTAAATATATATGAGAATACAAAACATCCTTACTCACAAAAATAGGGAATTGGATGTTTGAAGCAAAAAGAGACCGTCTCGTTTATAAAAAAAACGTTCGCCTCTATAGTTTTTAAACATATAAGCCATGAAAAGTGAATAAGAAAGAATTTCTTTATGAAATATAAAATACATGAATTTTTTTATGAAATATAAAATACATCACCAACGAACTGAAATCTTAAGCTAAAAAACGCAGCGCGGTCTTTCTTTTTTAAATTGTGTATTTCTTCAATTTATAACAGTGATTATATACATCATGAACTGCATCTTCAAACGAAAACCGAAGTGACAGCCCGGGAGTGAAACACAGAAATAGTAAAATTCGAAAATAAAAAAAAATCAAAACATGTCAATAGAGACAATACAAACGGAAGAAACATCGGGGCAAGGATAAAACAAAGAAATATGTTACGAAGATCATACACTAGTAGTGTAATACTCCTACAAACCGGAGGTATGAGGTATTACTAGGTACCCAGGAAGTACGATCTACTCCATGTATGGCGCTATTACAGCGTCAGTGAAAAGTCTTGGGTTCTGAATCTACTCAAAAATGTATTTACTCAACACTTTTACTGTCAAAGCATGGTCACGCCGGTAAAATATCCAGTGACAACCTATAATTAGTTTATCATAACTGTCATGTGCGATTAATGAAAGAAAGTCTTCATATTACAACATTTTCTTGTGTGGCACCCATCGATTCGCTATCTCAAATAAATACAGTTGGCACATGCACAAGATATACCTATTTATCACAGGTTTTGAAGGTTCAATTTTTAAACAAACTTTCAATACTGGCCACCCTATATCGATTTTTATCCCTGCACATTTGAAGAACGTTCGGGAATGTTGTCGTGCCTTCCACTTGTCTGTTCGTCCGTCCGTCACACGTTTCTTGTGACTCAAACTCCAACTATACTTTTGGATTTAGGAATTTATGTTTGGTGCAGAATTTTTGCATAAAGTCTGTACATGCACATTAAGCTTTCGCACTTTTGATATTGGTCTTGGTGCAAACAAGACGCACAAGATGTCGATTTTTACACATGTAGCATGTGACAAAAACTCTTGCTACATTTTCGGATTTAGGGATTAAATTTGGTTGTTGAATTGTTGCATATAGTCAGTAAATGTATGATAAGCTTTCGGATTTTTAATCTTTATTTTGGTGCAAACAAGAGGCTCAAAATGTTAATTATGACAAAGGCCCAATATGGGATTTAGGAATTCAATTTTTATGCAGAATTATTGGATATATTCTGCAGATTAGAATTATTGGATATATTCTGCAGATTAGCCATAAACCTTTGGAATTTTGATTCCGGTTCCAACTTTGGTACATTTCTTGAAAATGTAAAGTACCATTTTTTTTATTTGAGAGTATAATCTTATAGTTTAGCAAGCGTTTAATAGAAAATAAAATTTTTAATACCTGTTATAAATTATAAATGATTCCAAGTTTGGTAAATTTCCTGAACGTGTAACAGACAGCCTACTTTTCGGATTCTACCTAGCTACCATTCTTTTTGATTTTGTTTCCATTAGTACAAACATTTTATCCTCGCAACTGCGAAAGCAAGTTCGGAGATATTGTCGATTGCCTTCTATATTTTTGGATACAAGGTTTTAATTTGTTATGGAATTGGTGCATATATGTTGTAGACGTGCAATAAGCTTTCAGATTTTCCATATTTGTCTTTCTGCAAACAAGAGCCCTAAGATTTCGATTTTTGACACATGTGGCATACATTGCGAACTCTTCCTACATTTTTGGATTTAGGGTTTTAAATCTTTGTTGTAGAATTGATGCGTATAGTCTGTACATGCGTCATAAGCTTTCTGATTTTTTTATATTTATTTGGGTGCAAACAAGAGGCCCAAAATGTTGATTTTGACAAAGACCCAATATGGGATTAAGGAATTCAGTCTTTATGCAGAATTGTTGCATATAGTCTGAAGATTTGCATTTATAAGAAGACTTCAAAATTTTGATTCAGGTTCCAACTTTGATAAATTTTCTGAAAATATCAAATACTCATATCTTTTTAAATTCAAGCATATAATCTTATAGTTTAGCAAGTGTTTGGTAGATAACAAAATGTTGAATACATAGAATTCTAAAATGATTCCAAGTTTAGTAAATTTCCTGAAAGTCTCACATACAGCTTATTTATCGGAATTCTACCCAGCAACCATACTTTAAGAATTTGTTTCGATTGGGGCAAACATTTATATCCCAATACATGCAAAAGAAAGTTCGGGGATATTGTTGTTGGCCTCATCTGTCCGTCCGTCACAGGTTCTTTCGACACGAACTCCTACAGGGTTTTGATTTTTTTTATATAGTTTAATGCATATACGCTGCAGATTCGCAATAAACTTTCGGATTTTCGATGTTGGGTCTTGGGACAAACAAGAGGCCACAAGATGTCGGTTCTGACACAGACAACGCGAACTCTTCCTACATTTTTGGATTCAGGGTTTTAATTTTGTTATAGAATTGTTGCATAATATGGCCTGTAGATGCGAAATAAACTTTTGGATTTTTGAATTTATCTTAATGCAAACAAGACACCCCATGATGTCGATTTGACAAAGCCCCCAAAATGTGGATTGTAACACATATGGCATTTTTCGCGAACTCCTCCTACATTTTTGGATTTAAGGATTTAAATTTGTTGCAGAGTTATTACGTATAGTTTGTAAAATATGATACTAGTAACAACGATTGTAAAAAATTTAAAACACAGATTTTACTGATAATTTAGTTTCTGCAAATAGACAACTTAATATGTCTCTTCAGTGCATATCAAATCAAACCATTTAGAAAACAATGTATCGAAATATATTTAAAATCTTGCAAGTGTGAGATAATGTCAACGGTCGCAGAAAGCGCCGTCAGTAAAGAGTTTCTCCTTTGAAATGAGGTGACATCAGGCAAGCGACGAATTTGGTCTGATGTTGACCTAGACTTTTCAATCGTAGTGTTTGGTATGCATCTGGAGAAAACTCGCCGCCACCCGTGAGGGGTATAAGGTATAGTTTCAGTTTGGACTCAACTAATTCATGTATTCATTTTCAACTCTTAAAGTAGTACTGTTTTGATTATTTCGTATCGAATCTATCCATATCAATGGTGCTCAGCATCATTTCCTCAATTTAGTTTCTCATGTTTGTATCTGTTGAATGGAATGTGATACTCGAATGTCCGTACATTCTGTTTCTTTGTTTTTCGTTCAAACTTTCAAGCACATATTTTTGTTATTTCAATGTTTCATAACTTCCTAGTGTTCTAGGGATCAGCTGGTGGATCTTCTTTAGCGTCACCCAGTTTCTTTTAGATTTCAGTTTTCGCTGTTCTATTGCTCGCTCTGAAATATTTCAGTCGATGTATATTCGTCCTGGGTAAATTAACTCTTTGCAAAGCCGTAGTAAAAAAGACCTTATCTATGTAGGATTCACACAGTAAGTACGTTACATTATGGTATATTTGTTTGTGTTCATAAATTAATTGATACACACGCAATGATACTTTGATGACCGATCGAGTTCAGCAGTGTTCTCAGCAGGTTGCTAACCTTGAATTTCGACAACAAGCAATATTTTTTTACAAACTATCTGATGTCAGTTCACTGATTGTATTTAATTAACGTCTACTTTTCTGACGGATATTAATTGATGTTTTCATCTCTTTTAGTCGTTGAACTATATATCTTTTACAGTCCTCTAATTAGTCTTACAAATCAAACCAGATTCTAAACGTTTATCTAATTCGTGATCAATCGAACGTTTTGAAAGTCTTGTTTGGTAAGGAGTAAATCACTTGTCAAGTTCTATCAATAAACATTTTATTTCATTTTTTTGAAGAAAAAATGTTATACATATTTACTTTTTGTAATAAGCAATAAGAATTAAAATCCTTGACATTTTCTCACCTTTCATTTTCTAATGCTACTAATTTCTTAACGTGTAAATGGTTTTAACTGATTCAAACACGTGATATTGTATTTTTCCAAAGTTTTTACCACGTAATATTCTTAAGCAATAATTAGAACCTCTAGTTTACAAATATATGAATTGTTCGCGTGAACAATGTTTACCACAGACGACTGTTTTGGACAATATTCCAGAAGAAACCTCTAGCTCTATTTCTCAACTAGCACGATTCACACGCGCTTGTTCTACTCTTGACGGTTTTAATGAACGTACCCTTACTTTCACAGCCAAACTTTTACAACAAGGTTACAGATTTTATAAGTTGTTGAATACATTTAATAAGTTTTATAAGAGATATGAACATTTGATATCTAAATGTGGCCTTACTCGCAAACAGCCTATTAATGTGGGCATTTCTCGTCCTCGTTATTACGGAAATGTTGTTGAAAAATGCGAGAAACTGATTAAAGATCTTAAAAAGCTGGAACGTAACATACATAATAGGGGATATAAACGAGATACTCTACTTGTATCTGTTAAATTAGCATTGAGATATAGTGACCTGAAAATTTTACACACAAACTGGCCCATCACTGATACTTCCGATGTCTACTGAAATATATGATTCCTGACGAAATCGGGAAGTTTTTAGTTTGATTTTTCTTCCGCAGTGCGACAGTGTTTTACCAGCAGACTAGGCTTATTGAGCTAACCGGCAGTTTAGTGGCGGGCACCCCTTGACCATTCTATCAAAATTGCGTATTGTCATTTTCTCTCTTTTTAAAATTGTGGTCATTGAGTTAGTAGTCTACCTGTATTGGGTTTAATCCATATGTTTATTGGGAAACCGGACAAGTAAAAAGGGATGTTTTGGGTACCCACAAACCGGTTTAATCCTACCGCTGGCTTTTACTTGTACTGGTACCAAATATTTTACGAAAGGATATGGAGTAAATGAACATGAGACCATAACACATATGTTAACTCCAACTGCAATAATTTTAATAAACTGTATGGCCATTTCGGAAATTCATTCCTCATCAGCAGCACTAGAACCCAAACAAAGGAAATCCATGATTTCGAAAAATGTTTAAAATACATAAAACCAAACGAAATCCGAATAATCAGTAATATCAAGTCCGACTGTCCCGAGTTCCTATCGTTGTTTATGTTTGTCTTTTGTCTTATTCGTGTTTTTCCTATGTAGTTCCCTGGCAGATTGTGGCATGTGATTGTTATTTCCAGCCATTGTAGATGTTTCCTATTATCCACTGTTTTACAATCAGTAAATATTGGACGAGTTGCCTGTTAAATATACATGTCTTTACTGTCAAATGTTGTTGTTATCATTAATCTATTAAATATTGTCTAAATCACTTTAAAATCTCATCTCAGCCAAAGTGATTCCATCACAATTTTGATCTGGAAAAAAAGGAACTTTTGAACTAAATTTTTGTCAAAACATCAATGAGTGACATGGGTACATATATCAACAATTCCTGTAAATTATTGTCAAGGGGAATAACATAAATAATGTTCCAACAACGAGAGTCAAGAATTATTGCAAATAATTTGTTGAACATGAATTGATTTTGAAGGCATTTATTTTCCCATACCAATAAAATTTGTTTTTTACTTCATTTTCTTACGACCATGAATTCAATATCTTATGTTCGTTTTCGTGAGAATTGTCTATTAACCTTAGTATCTCAGTTATTAAAGCCCTATGAATTAAATGTTAACATATAAAAAGGCTGGTAGCTAATATAACATGCTACTTCGCTTTTTTTTGTAGAGATTTTAAGTCCAGAGAGGTGTTATAATGAGCTTTTTAAGAATCTATATGCATTAGCGTCCACTCGTAAAATAAAAAGCTGTTTAATACAATGTTTTTATCTAAATGGCATTTAGATTATACGTGGTGCTCTTTAATAACGCAACAATTAATATACAAGACAGCCATTCGATGCAAAGAGCACATCAACCAAATGACCAGGCCTAATTGTATAATTTATGTTTTCTGTAAATAGTAGAAGGATGTTCATACTCATGTAGATGAGAGGAGTCTGAAACGTTTATAGTATATTTGTATTTAATTGCTCGTGTTGGCGGTCTACAATCATGCATTCACCGTTACTGAAACAATTGTGCACGAACGAGCACTTAAATTCATATTCAGGGTTAGACCTTGTTTTGAAAAATGAGTATCTCCGATGTGTGAAGATGTCTCCATTGCTCGTACTTCTGTATATATTTCAACCCGTTTTTTACACTTATAATGTTGTTAAGGTTTCCAGTATTAATGGTCCGTAAAGCAGAAACATGTTTGGCACCTATGGTAGGTATTGCAGATAACTTTAACTTAAGGGCGTTCGCTACGTAATGTGAAAATAGATTTCAAATAAAAGTGATTTTTCGTTAGAAAGTTAAAAAAGAAGTAATTTTAGTGGAAACAATGATAGGTTGATGATCTCGTTTTTGAGAAATAAGTAATTGAAAATTTGACGAGAAACTGAACTCATCTAAATTGTTCATAGGATTAAATTAGGAATGTTTGACCATGAATGAATGTGACAATATAAGTAGAATGTAATGAAATGTTAACACAATGCTCATAAAGGGGTATAAAATGTAATAAGTGAAAACAAAATTCGGAGGTCCATGTGTAAAAAAATTATAATGCTTTTACAAGGATAAAACCAGATGATGCCGCGAAAAAATCCCAAAACATGAGGAAGAACCTCCTTAAAGCCCATTGTCTAAGAAAAATTTAAAGCGATCTTTGCCCAACGTCTACGGTGACCCAAATTGTTCTCATGCAAATTAAAGGTTGTTCTTTTTAGACGGACGGTTCGCTTCTCAGTTACTTTCGAGACGTTTCTGCTTTAAGGTAATTCTATTTTGAGGGCTCTTGAGCGTTTTCGTCTCATGTGCAATTGAAAATGTTTTAGTTCCACTTGACAGGACCCCGGAATACAACGGTTTCTACAACCATCTTGTCTTGTATAAATTATTCCATACAACACCAATATTACCAGCACTCAGCAAGTTTGAAGTTACGTTTGGTTTTCTGGAAAGGTCACTTGCCAAGCAATACAACTCATCAGAGCTGTACAGAATGGAATTGTAAAGAGCAGTTCGCATTCATTTATATGTTTACATTTGCCTCGCTTTCTGTATTTGTGATTGCATTGAATTGTGAACAATAATGACTCCTCAGAAAGTATATCGGTCAGTTCAAGCAGTGCCTCGGGGCGTATTTCACCCTTCAACGACGAGCTGTACAACAACGATAATATGCTGCATAAATTTCTTCTGAAACCAATTACATGTATATCATCTTGATATTTAAGATGTTTGTATATGATTTGTTAGACGAACAACACTGAGACACTAAACACATTGTGTTTTCTGAGTTCTTTGGCTCTTGGATGTGTATTTGGCACGTTTGGACATATCTGGCTTAATTGTGGTGGTCAAATAATAATTTAGAAAAAAATTGACAGTGAACGTAGAGTGATGCTATATAAAGGTCTGAAAGCTTTTCTTTTGTAGCATTTATTCAAAATGTCATAATGACATCCATATATTGTAGCCAGAACTGAACAGTTACAACTAATTCAAAACTTTTTTTGGAGTCTTTAAACAGAAAAACCTGATTAAAGTACACAAGGTAATGGTCAGAATTTAAAACATGCTTTAGGTTTCCTTTGACGGGTTTTCCGTAAGTTTTTTTCAGCATAGTGAGGATTTCTTATTTCTTTTAAAACGCTTCAACAGAAACCGTCCGATACATTCTACAAATAATTAATTGACCTTTAGTGCAGTTATGACTTTACCAGTCATTACCTCTTCTAGCTATCAACTCGCACATATACAAGCTTCGATAATTATCCCGACAAGCCCGCTTCTGCTGTTCCAAAGAGCTAACAGAATGTATGGTTACCAATTTAAGAATGTGCTTTCTTAACAACGGCCGAGTCAAACGTTATTATAGCGTTGGTTGTCTAGCAACTTCACTCGCAGGTAAAGACGTATACGATGAGTTGAACAGTAGAATTTTCATTGATGGAGGCAATTAGTGGTGGCATATATTCCATGGTAGACTTACTGTCTTCATAATGTGAAGTGCTGAATAACCATAATCAGAAAGATGGATTTTTTAAGCATCTAGTTGAATCCGCTGAAATCTGTTTCCTCGAAATTTTATGCAAGCCTATTTGAAACTTTGCTTCGAGATTAGGTTTTTGCATTACTGTTTCCTCGAAACTATATTCAAGTCTGTATAAAACCCAGCTTTAAACTTAGCTTTTTGAATTACAAATTTCTAGTTCTCTACCCTTTAGATTAATCTTTTTTTCCTGACTTCAGTATTTAGTTATTTGTTACCACTGGGTCGATACCACTGCTGGTGGACTGTTAGTCCTCGAGGGTATTCACCAGCCCAGTAGTCAGTACTTTGGTGCTGACCCGAAAGCCGATTATTTTTGGAACCTTACAATATCTAAATTTTTGTAATTTTATTGAAAACTAAGGAGTATCTCCTCACGCAAAGCTCTGTCCTTAGCTGATTTTGGCTTTACATTTAGATCATGTTGGTTATTTGTTCTCTATCAGTTTTTAAACATCTTTGAGTTTATGGTCTTCCAAACGTTTAGATTTTATCTGCACTGATGAGACATAAGTTGTCGAAATGCACATATGCAGAGAGCAAATTCAAAGTAACTTCGGTATTTAGTTATTTGTCGTGCAATACTGCCTGTAATATTAAAAATAACATCGTAAGTACAATGTGATGTCCCAATAGATTTTGGGAACAGAATCTGAGTAGACAAAATGTATGGAGGAAAAGCTGATTCAGATATTACATAATTGCATAGAACTGTTTCCAGCTTATTGTACTAGTGTAGAACTGTGCATGTTCTAACTGGTTTAAAGTAGTCACAAATTCTGGATTTCCATTTAAATGCCTATAACGGTCATTGGCAGCAATATATATGGTTTGGACACCACCAGCTCTATTCTTCATTACATACAATATAGCAGATATCGAATTACAAAGTTCTCAAATGTCGTCCCATATACCACGTATCAAAAGTATTGTGAAGCTCGGGAACATTTGTGGTGGTTTTCTGTCCCCAGATAAAAATAGGGCAGCCAAGGCATCGTTGTGGCATTGTAATTATATACGTTCTTAATATCATCGCGTTTCTCCTGTAATGATGTCAGCTTAAATAATTTTATACGCCACTACCTTATTAATCTACGACAGTTCTGAAGTAGTAGGCGACGATATATAATTCTGTGTTGGATATATTTAAAAGTTTAAACGCCTTGTAGTTTTATTATCCAAAAGCACCAGCATATTGAGTTTACATCTCACAACTCATTTGCTACTCAAGGGCTTGTGGTCGATACAGACACTTCCTTGGTAGAGCTCAGTTGCTTACAAATAGGCTACTTCAGTAAGGGGACGTTACCAAAGACTTAAAGTCATCACTACAGAAGTTTTACGGTCGACATCACGATCTTGTGGATCGCAATGGGATATCTGTTTCCCAAATGACAACAGATCTTTCCCTTTACAACTAAAGTTTGTTTTTCCTCTATCGCATTTGACTTTACTACCAGAGTTTACATGTTCAACACGGTGGATGTCTTATAGAAGAAGGGTGTGCTTACTCTATCGGTACATGGTTTTTATTTGGTCCGTGTTTTTATTTGCATGTGTGTCTTCATTTTTCTTTTTTGTCCTGTACTCAAGTGGTGTCCTTGTTTCTAAGTGTTTCCGATGCTGCCGTTGTAAATGGATTGTTCGTTCTTTTGACTGACGGTTCGGTTCTTTATTGTACCCCGCTAGGACTGATTATAATTTTTCCAGATACCTTTTCTTAATCACAGTTAGTCTCCGAATTCTGATCTCCGATTATGTGTTTATCTATGTAGAAAAATGCAAATTAAAAAGCGTTTTCATAACTTGCTTGTTTCCAAGTCTGTGTGGAACATGTCTTGCTAAGATGGTATATACTTCCATCTACATACATCGTGATACCAAGCTTTCCTGACCACAAAATCTTGGTAGGCCACTTTGAGATCAGGCTTCTGTCACATATAATGGCAATTGCTTCTTTAATGAACGCAAATGCAGTCTGGGTGAAAGTTTGTCAGTTTTTATTTTTATACCATTCAGTTTAATTGATTTCTGTCACAAATGTGTGTGTGTCCCATGTCTAACTGGATTTAGGCCGTAAGGGTGTGTTCGAGTCTTGTTTTTGAAAACACATACATTACACGTTTATATCTTCTATAAATTTGTTGACTTCTACTGTTTCCTAGATTATCGATGTGAACAATGCAGTCCAGTTTGATTAGACATTTTCACGTATTAAGGCCATCCTACGGAGTTTATATTTCTCAACTGGTACGATTCGCACGCGTTTGTTCTACTCTTGACGACTTCAATGAACGTAACCTTACTATCACTTCAAAACTTTTGCAGCAAGGTTACAGATTTCATAAATTGTTAAATACATTTAAAAAGTTTTATCGAAAGTATGAACATTTGATATCTAAATATAATGTCACTCGCAAACAGCTTATTTCTAAGGGCATTTCCCATCCTCGATTTTACGGAAATGTTGTTACAAAATGCCAGAAACTGATTAAAAATCCAGAAAAACTGGGACGTATATATCTAACCACAGACTGTTCAAGCCTGTCACCACATCCGCCAACAAACCTGAGAACCGGACATTTATCAAAATTCAATTCGCCAATAAAGGCTTGGACGCTATAAATCTTGCTAACATTCTAGATAGCAAAACAGTGACATCAAACATTCCTCCTTATTTTAATGATCAATCAGTTCCACTTATCTCATATTCCTACACTAAACCAATTGCAACTTCCATTTTCAATTACAAACGGGTATTGCGTAACTTCCAAATTGATGACTTTAAAGCCAAACCACCTGATTGTGCTTGCTCCTCTTCCCCAATCAATTATAGTCCTGTTGGACACGTTATAACTGGTGACCTAGATATCGTAGACAACCTCAAACTACGAGATATCTTCTCAAAAGGTCCCAAATTTCGTGAGCCCCAGCACATCAACTGGAAGTACAACTTCAAGATTTTGATGGATGCAGCTGAAGACTATGCTAGGAAGTGGGCAAAGAAAGAGAAAGAGGACGTTGAGATATTGTCCGACTGGATCAGGTCCATAAAGTCATTAATTGTAAATCGCATCCGGCGCCTAAAAACTGCTAAGAAATCCAGAAATCCCATTATATTTGAAGATCCCCTTGTAGAAAGAACTCTGTCCAACCTCCATGAAAATTACGTCATTGTCCCTGCAGACAAAGCTTCTAACAACAT